>KE505179.1:35843-61621 GCA_000441515.1 Elaeis oleifera | reverse complement strand
GGTATATCCCAACATGACCATGATTGTATGATTCCATGCAATGTGCTATCATTATACTGTGCAAGTCCTCACAATTCCGGGCTGTCTCATGATACTCCAATGGCTATGATTACTGGATCTCTACAGTTCAAAACCCAGCATGATAAGATCTGAACTTGTACTTCTAATTAAGCATGATTTCTCACCAGATGTGAACGTGATTCGTTCATGAAGGAAAATGTGAGCTGGACTTTCAGCCTGAATCATAAGAATCAGGCTGAAACTTGATTTCTGCCCACTGAAACAAACCCACAGGACAGCTAAAATTCTTTTGGTAAATATGCTTTGCTGGCCTTTGGATGAGCACCTGTCTACAGTCAGCTTTCACATTTGGTGGCATACCAAAAATGTTCCTAAACTTTGAGCTCAGCATGCTCTGTTTTGCCTCGTGGACCATGCTGTTGAAGGCTATGAATCGACAAAAATCTAGGATTAAGGTCAAGGCCATGAAACACTGTATGGATCTATACGCGCTAATATTGACTATACCATACCATATTGATATATGGTACAGAGGGTGTACTGAATATCAGTATGCCCAACCAGTTCTACGTCAGATGCATAGACATGGTCATAGATTGGTACTGGTATAGAATCGGATGCCGAGATGGTGTATTTTGATCAAAGGCCACCCGACCATCTAGAGATGAATTCGAACACCTTAATCATCAGTCTTAAGATCAGTGTGATACTGCAGCGCGTTCATCTGCATTCTGAAGTGAAACCTTGGCTATTTGATTCAGAGAGATTAGCATAAGATCATCATGAAGCATCAGGGGGACGTTCGCAGTACAACTGTGCAAATTTAAGAAACAGAAGAATGAGAAACTCTCAGATATTTGAGAAGTACTATTCTCATGCTAGTTTATTAATCAACACAAATCACATTAATAAAGATGACCACAACTTCAAAACATAACCTCCGGGAAATTTACGGTTTCTTCAACTTGAAAGCATATCCATGCACCCCACTCCAGCACAACAATCCCAAGGAAGTGTTCTGCGAATTTTACTACAGGCTTCACCATTAGAAGAGGGATTATAGCTTAGAGAATGTAAAAGGCTCTCCCATAAGAAAGGTAAAAAGAACTTTTAGGTCTTTTACCAAAAAGTAAAGAACCTTCAAATCCAATGGTGAAGCACGTCCCAGCTACTGGCTCTTAACATCATGGAACAGAACCTTCATCTGCTGCAATGGTAGCCCGTGACGTTCCATAAGATTTAAAAACTTAAGGAACAAGGAAATTTCGTCACTTCCACGTTATCATGACAACACAGGCCATAAAGCTTTCTGATATCGTCATGCAATATCTTTTTAACCCAGAAATATGATGGACATGCCTCTATCGTGAGACAAATTTGAGAGATCTCAACTAAGGGAGGTGCCAACCAGTTGACAGAAGTCTGGTTAGCTGATTTTGAATTACAACTTTCAACCACACCATTAATCAAGATTTGAAATCCGTTGGGATGGGGCTATTCTAGTTTTCCCACGAATGGGGCTATTCTAGTTTTCCTCCCACAAAATGAGACTTGCTGCCATCCTACCCCATCCCGACATTTGAGATGGTATGCCCTTAAGATGTGTCAATTAAGATGCTAGAATGATAGTAGGATAGTCATGACATATAGAATAGTACCCTATCCCGATGTTCCATGGGATGTTCTCCCAAGACTTAAACCCTTATCATTAATCAAACAACTCACCAGCACAACAAAGAAAACAACACACGTTCAGTGTACATTTGTAAATAATAAAAGAGAAACATTCTCTGGCAAGCTAAACCATACAAGAAAAAATTTATAAAAAAATTACATGTAAAGAAACTGTCCTCACCCACATCTGCCCAAACAATGCCACTCCTTTTGAATTATTTATTCAACAAGATGAACAAAATTCAATTGTCAAAGAATACCTATAACAGAATTTAAAAACCTATAAACACATTCTCATACCTATTATTTCTTTCCTTCTCAAATGAGAAATTAAAAAGCAAAAACATTTTTCTTTTGATATAACCACTTTGAGATGTAAAAAAACATGCTGCTATATGGTCCTGTGGATCTATAGAAGTTTTTTCTACCAAATACTAGATGTGTTCCCTTTTTAACTTTGCTTATCTTTGGATGGAGTGAGTTTATGAGTCACTCTCTAATAGTATCATTGCCATTTTCAATTTGTGAGGTGTCTGAAGTTGCATCATCAACACTCAAGTTTGAAATGCTGTCTGCAACAATGCTTTCATCTTCTTTGTCTGAGGGAGATTTCTCTGAGGCAGCATCCTCAGTGGATGGCTCAGACATCACAGCGGATTCTGCAGTTTCGGTGGGTGCTTCAGAGTTTGCTGCAGGTTGCTGCAGACTCCAGTACATGATGCTTGCAGTTAGTGTAAGGATCATCTTCTGGTTTACCTGCCGTAGGCAAAAGAAAATTCAACAAATAAGAATCTGATTAGAAAAAAATTGTCCAAAGCTTCTATTAGAACCAGCACAAAAGGAAGTCAGTAGGGACACATCAACTAATAAACAAGCTAAGTATTTAATTCCATTTGATGATTTGAGCTATCTGATCATAAAGTTCTTACAAAGAAAGGTGACAGTGTACAGGATGATGCTGGCATCCAAATGAACAATCGAATAAAATATGTTTGGCATGGATGATCCATGATTTGATAAATGCATGGTTATGCTTTCAAATCATTGAATCATTTTTCAGAAGCGAACTGTGCTCTAAAGTATCATCTTTTTATGAGTTGCTTGCACAACATTCAGACCTGAAAATATCTTGCAATATTTGATGATTATACTAATTTACCTCCATTATGTCCTCAGGCAACAAAAGATGGAACATCCAAGCTTTCTCGCAACGCTGATTATATATTGAGCATTTAACTTCTTCTGTTCATCTGCACATAATAGATGCGGACAATAAGATTAATAGGTGATCTTTTATGTGATTGAGAAGAGTAGATTCAACCTAATTTCATTCTCCAGCCTTCATTTCTGTAAACATATAAAATGAAGTACAAATTTTATCTCCCAAACAAGCACATCAAAGACCTCAGATGGAAGAGTTGCCACATGATAACAGACAAATATTAGATTTGATGTGTACTGGCTAAAGAGCATACCATCTTCACCCTTCGTAACAAGTTTCCAGTTTATTACCCTTGGCTTGACAGCACTAAGAAGCTCAAGGAAAATATTCCATTTGATAGGCTTTTGTCCTGAAGGAACAAGGAAGTAAAAGTGGAAAACTTGAGAAGAAAATAATGTTTAAAGAGCTGACAGGCAATATTTCTCAACCGAAAAAAAAAAAACAGAAGCAATAGGAAATTGATGAGAGTACCTTAAAACTTTCCATTTGAGTGGTTTTGCCTGATTTCTTCACTTTATTATTGGCCCAATTTAGGATATCAGCATCTGATATCTCTTTTCCTTGGGAGTGGCATCTCAAGTTCTTCAGTAGCTGAAGAATACTGAATCTCATTAACTGCCACAAGTAGGCTGGAAGAAAGCAAGATGATAGAGTCAAATTATTGATTGAAGCAGTGATCTCTGCCATTTTTAATTGCACAAAAAATAAAAGGTCAAACCAAGAACAATTATCAGGATCACAGCACATTTATGTATATATATATGTATGTATGTATGTGCATATGTGGGTGAGATTATATTGCACATAGGGTGTAAACAGAGTACATACTCCGACCACCAAATTCAATGTCGTGGTTGAAAAATGGAAATTTAAACCATTAGATGTGATATGATTATGATTTAGATGGCCTAAAATATTTATGTACAAAAGATTACATGTTTTGGAGTGCCCCAGCTTATGCATCAAGTCATCCCAAAATATTGTTGTAATTGAACAATGGTGTCTAGATTCCGGGATGACTCAATGCATAGGCTAGTGGTCTTGAAAACAATGACCTTCTTTAAGTAGATGTTTTAAGCCATCTAGGTCACATCCAATAGTTTAGACCTCCAACTGTCTTTTAGTAGTGGGCATAAAGTTTTATCTTTGCAATCGATTCATATTATAACCTCAACCTCACCTCCATACACACACACACACACACACACACACACACAGACTCAAATGGAAACAAGTGTATCCAATTACGTGATGGAAGAGTACTGGAACCTTTTACATTTATGTTTTCATGTTACACATAAGGAAGCCCTCATTGTTTTATGCATGTTAAAGCGATAAGTCTATCTTTTTATGCTTTCCATGTTAAACATCAAAGATGCATTAGATCTTCTCTGTTTCTACCTCAACCACATTTTGCTACAAAAAATTGTTGCTTCAAGATAGCCATTCGTTTGAATGTTGCAAAATGATGATTTTTTAAAAAAAGATTAAGAGGGCTAATCCCTCCTTTTTGCTTTATACCCATTGTGTGAACAAGTCCGGAGGTGTGTTTAGTCCCATGTCGGCTATGCACTAGGTAGATTTTAGGGATTTATAATCTTATATAGGGGCAAGGAACCCAATAACATCCTTCTGACTCACCTTTTTGAATAAGATCTCAAGTTGTTATAAATGATATCAGAAAAAACCCGGCCAATGACCCATATCAACTTGAGGATATTGCAACATGAGCCCATTTGGGTTGACCATAGGCTGATCGTAGTGTTTGTGATTGGAGCTATGGTACTTGTAATTGGATTTGGACTTTTAGCTTGGCAAGAACTCTAGAACTTAAACAGGAGGAATGTGTGAAGACCTGTGTGGATGTGTATTTAGTCCTACATCGGCTATATATTAGATAAATCTTGTGTAGTTATAAAGGACCAAGGAACCTAAATAACACATTCCAGTAGCCTTTTTGATGAGGTTCTAGGTCGTTGCACCCACCCATCTTTGAGGGCTCACTCTAACAGGAATCAAACCAGCACCCCTTGTTCAAATGGCAAGTAATACCATCCAAAAAGACGCTCAGTGGTTGCAAAATGATATCTAGTATTAGGTAGCTGTAAAAAAAGCAAAACAAAAGCAACCTATTAGAAATGTGATGATGAAAACCAGAAGTTAATGATTATAATAATGTATAGTAATATATATTCGGCAGACGAAATCAGATAAAAAATTGTTTTGCATTAGAGGGTGAGTCCTAGCACAACGGTAAGGTTGCACCATCATGACCTAAGCATCACAGGTCTGAAACACAGAAATAGCCTCTCTGTGTGTGGAGGTAAGGTTGTATATATTTCACCCTCCCCAGACCCCACAATGATGGGAGACTTGTGCACTAGGCCATCGTTTTTTAACAACTTGTTTTGCATTAATAGGCTTAAATAGGAGTATTGAGAAATCGAAACCTGTTAAGTCCCCTTTTGTTTTGGTGGTCTCTTGTCAAATATATTTGCATGATGCAATCCAGATTATTTGTTCCAAGTAAACTCCCAAATATCTAAAACCTAACCAATTTATTTTGCATATAATTTTGACTAGAAGTCAAAAGGGCAGAAAATCTACAAGGCACTTGTATTGTGATCTTCTTTGGTTCAATACATTTGACATACAGCCTTTCTCCCTATATTTGAAGAGATGATAAAGGTGAGCTAAAATTAGCCAGTGCTCAAAAGTAGCTAAAGTAGTAGTTTCAAAGGATGAAGTTTATACAAGAAATCTAGAAAACCCGCAAAATAGATCAAACAAAGGGTTTCATTTGCCATAACTGATATCTTCTTCCATTAGGCACATTAATTTGTATATATTTAGAATGATGTAATTCAGCATACCATTAAAAATTTGTTGTTGATACATGCACCAAACTAGTAAAGAATGAAAACAAGCATATCTATAGAAATAATATGATTAAGAGTTTGCTCAAACACCTCAGGTATCAATATGATAACCACGCCCAAGTGAAGTTCTACTCATATCCAATATCCAGTAAACAATTTGTAATGCCATATAGCATACAGTTACATCATTAAAGAAGCTAAATAAGGAAAAGATTAAAGATATGCTTGCAGATAAAAGTTCTGAAAACTTCATTGCTGAATCATTGATTTTCTGCTCATACAGTACCCATATGCAATAATATGTTGGCAAAAAAAGGTGCTGGCGCAGAGCATGTCTCTGTACATCGGTACATACATTATGCATACAAAACTACCAGGCTACCTACAACGAATGTTAGTGCTACTAGAGTAATGCAATAAGACTGACCACCAGTCTCATTGGTAAAAGGTGAATTTGTTTTTAAACAACTAATGTAGTAGAGAGAAATTAAGCTTAACATAAAAAGGAACACCTGCAACATACTACTTACCCAGAATGAGCTTCTTATTTCCTTGCACAATGTCATTCCCAGCTACATTTACTAGTGAAAATTCAACCCTTTTCCGATCTTTATTACTTGGTTGCAGTTTTCCACTTTTCTGAATGGCATCTTGATGGGAGGCTTTGTTGCCTGCTTCCAATTAACTGATCCAGGAGACACTTTATCAAGTACTTCCAAAAGAACCCATCTGCAGGTATTTTACCATTTAGCAACACAACAAATAAGCCATCTCTGCATGTCAAATATAACTTACCCATTTCTGACGTCCTCAAACAATTATTAACATATGTCGCAATTTCAAGACTGTTGATCCACAACCGGAAGGCTCTTTCTTCTCTAGATACTTGGATATCATCAGGCGTCATCTCTGCAAGGCACATCTTCTTGTTGTCTGTGGATAAACCATTCCTATGTAACATAAGAATTATTAGTACTATGCTACATTTACATCTTAAAATGACTTAGAGCATATTAGAAAAGAAAGAGCAATCATGAATATTGCTGATAATCATTTGAAACATCACATGAGAAAGTCATGTATAAATATATCTAAATGTTTAATAGATTAACACTTTACTATTTTTTAAAATGATAGGAAGGTGTTCTATGCAATTTTTCCGACTTTGGAATCTAGAGTAAAAGCTGGAAGGTATTATTCACTTTCAGATACTTCATCCTACCATACTCTTTATCCTGACTGGGGTGATTTTGCTGCTCTAAATCTGATCTTTTGTGAAATATTCCACCAACAATGACAAAATCAAATAATGTTGTCATTTTGCCATTGTTTGGTACTTTACATTACTGTTTCAAACACGTGACACCCAAATCATGATGGAGACCAAGGCCCACTTCTCACTTTCCCCGCAACTGACTAGGAAAAATAGTTTGAAAGGAAGGAACTAACACAAAAGTTCTAATGGCCTGGGAAACAATTAAGATATACCAAGGGAGCACATTTATTAAGCCATGAGATCGAGGCATATCTGATGTTCTAACTATATGTAATGCTGATGGCTAAGAGGCAGGCCTCTGTGCTTGAAGCCCTTCTAATTTAAAATCCTTTAGGGCTTGTTTGGATGATTGGGTTGAAAAGCCTATTGGATTCGCCAGTTGGGCCAGTATAACCAACAAAATTATAGGATTACAGACCAAATCCCATAGGGAGAAAAAAAAAGATCTCAGCGGTGGCCTTTACATGATATAAATTAGCCAATGTGCATCCATGATATGAATTAATATAGGTAAAGTTTTAAGAGGTGAGGCCATACCCTTTTTCGAGGACACCTAAGTGGTGGTCTTTTAAGTGAGATAGCCCTCATTTGAGAGAAATAAATAAAGAATTATGTCTAACAAGAAGAGATAAAAAAGAGGTTACACATTCTTTTTTGAGGGAAGCCTACAACCCTTTCATCACTAAAACTACCATTCGGATCATATGTGGCTGAACAAACTTTTAGGCCTCTATTCTATTTGCCAATTTCTTTGGGCATCAAACCAATCTAAATTAAGGTCTTCATGGCACTTTTGTAAAGTAGGTCCGTAAAAAGATTCCTTTTACCAAAAGGGATCTTTTAGGTCTTTGAAAGAAAATTTTTCTTGTAAATTTTCAAAGATAGGAGAAGATATAAATTGCCTATTCTTCTTCTTCCTTCTTTTTTTCATTTATTCACATAAAAATTGAGGATTTATTTTCTTTGATCAAGGAGTCAATCTGCAAACAAAATTTTCATAATATGTACTTGTTTATAACAGAGTTCTTTTTCATTCTTAATCTAAATCTGATTGAATGCATTTAAAATTAAAATATCATTTTTGAAGTTTAAAAATCACGTCGAATTCATTAAGTAACAAGGATGGAAAAACCCTAGAAAACTTAAATGCAATAGCAAAAAGACATAAACTTGCCAAACAAAGAATTTCACAAAAACTAAAACTGAGAAGGGAGAAATATTAGAAATGTTTCCATTTGCTTAATATGGTTAATAGATTTATTCTAGTGCAGTATAATAAGCCACTCATAAACGATCAAGTCCTTTACAAGACATTGGATGTAAGGGCAAAAGGAATGCAAGTTCTTGCCTGTGCTGGAATATTTGTGCTACAAATGCAAGATTCAGATTAGGAGAGCCTTCAACAATGTCCTTTGGAGATAAGTATCTTTTGCAATCCAACTTCTCTGCTTGGTCAAGTACCATTTTGCCCTTGCATTAGGATCCTTGGTTTCCAAGGTGGCTGTGCTACAATGCTCAGGAGCAAGAGTATTGAGAAGGTAAGCATAAGCCTCCCCATCCTGTATGTAGATGGGTTTGTGAGATAAAGAAAACATGGTAATAACTAACAGATGCATAACAGAAAGAGAAAGGGACGAGAAGAAAGCCCAGGAAAGAACATTAATCACATGTAAATGCAAGAGAATTATTGAATGGTGACTAGAGAAGCAACTTAGTCAAATAAATCTATCAAATTGTCACGGTTGATGAATGAAATGAGGCAACAAGGTTTCAGTTTAAAAATATCACCAAATTTATTTAAAGGTACACCTCAGTTTAAAAATATCACCAAATTTATTTTAAAGGTACAATGAATTGATCATAGTCTATAAGTATAGTGCACCATTTGGAGCAGAACATATATCTGAAGGAGCTTTAGAGGTAGAAAAGAAGCTCCATTGCTGCACCTATAAATTTTATGATCCTTGAAGCTACAGGAAGCATATATCTTAAGAATGTCACTAAAGTTCACACTTGTCAATTGCCAAGCAGAATAATGTGTTCCTTCTCCATTTTAAATATTTCCTTTCTATTACTCTCATCATGATCTCTTTCACTTGATTCCTTAATAATATTAATCACCACAACACAAATGTAAGCCTTCAGTGAAAACAGAAATGCTGCCCTAAATGACAGAAGATCTATTCCATATTCAATCAGGCACAAAATTTACAACCATAATATGATAAAGATGTACTCCAAAAAAGTCATATTGTACATGACCTAAATGAGAAACATGGTTTTAATTATAACAGAATAGCAGGATTGGTTTTGTCAGGACTTGAAACAGAGGCACCCATGTACTTAATACTCATGTGTCCAAAAAAAAGCAAATAAATACAACAAGTCACCATTAGTCTTCCTCCCATTATATTTTTGATCCCCTCACAAGCACACGATCTGTTGGTGATGATTAAAGCTTTCAATAAGTGTCTAAAAACCAGCAGGATTCATTTACCTGCAATCATTTTATAAGAACTCAAAGAGCTTCAGTGAGAATGTGATATTAAAACCTGAACTAGAAGTTTTGCAATCCATGGCATTTCAACAATGATGTTTCCATTTCTACACATATGACTCACTCTATCTTCTAATATATTTTAAGAACATTTTTAGTGAGGTCAACACGGTGTGAATAATTGAAGGAGAAAATTTTAGAACATGTCCTAATTCAAAATTCTAGTAAGCACCTTAAGATCGGAAGAAAAATTTGATACTGTTTTCTTGTACCCTGCTTTCTTGAGATGAAAATTCATCCATTTCAATAGCATTTTTCTGGTGCTAAGCTCATCAGCTCCTCCACATCCTGCATATCATAATACCAGCATAACAAGTTACATAATTATCCTGTAATAATTATCTTATAGACATTTAAAAAAAGAAATAAAAGTCAATGTTACTTGACCTGGCTGTCATCCACCAACTCCAGCAGCTGAGGTGTTTTCTTGAGGTTAAGATCAGCCAATAGTTGTATCTGATTATTGTACAGCCAGGTCAGACAAATATATCACTGGATTCTTGATATACAATTGTACATACTTTATATATAAAGCAATCTCTTTCCAGATAGAACAGCTATTTTAGCCTATTTATTGCATGACCTGAGCCATTACAGTTACAATGCTCAAATGAAACTATCAACTCTTCCTATAATACCCCTCTTTCAGAATGTTGAACACTTCATAAAAGATCGCAGACAACTTCCAAGGTGTCCCTGAAAGGAGGGGGGGGGGGGGGGGAGAGAGAGAGATTGTACCTTATCATTTGAGATATCAACCCAAGTACCAAATGAGGCTGCATAAAACAATAATTTTCAGTTCAGATAGCGAGAAATGCAGTAGAGTTAGTTAACATAGAAGATCACTAGTAGAGTTAGTTAACATAGAAGATCACTAGTGATCCAGATGCAGTAAAGCAGCCAATTTCAAAGCGAATTCCCATAGCAGCAACTAAGGTAGAAGGAGGCTTCTCAAGAAACTAAAAGTCCAAAAGCCATTTTCAAGCTAAAATGCAGCTTCTAAGGTTGTACAAATTCTTGAACATATTGTTAATGTTCAAAACAATGCATCATAGATGTTATGCACAGATGGCATAGTGTCAAATGTTTAACATAGGCTAAGCTAAGTTCCAAATTAAATTTTAGGAACTATGCTTTAGAGAACAAATGTTTAAAAATCAGCACGAAAAGATACAGTATATGGAAAGCAATTTTATTGGAATTAAAGATGAAGATGAGGCCTCAATTTTAATGGACAGGACATACCACAAGGTGATTAGTTCATAATTTGGGATTTATAATATAAAATAACAGAGAGATAAATGAAAACATATGTTATATAATTAGAACCTGTTGGTCATGATGTATGGCTCAGAGCATTACATAATAAAGAGGGCTTACAAAAGCAATATGAGTGTGATCAAAATAAAAATGTTAAGGTGAATGTGTCATAAAAAATGTATAATAAAGATTTGATTAGGCTCCAATAATAAGAGTACTACGATTGAGTTGAAGGATGCAGGAAAGGGGAGGACCTAAATAATGTGGATGGAGACTGTGCTCAAATATATGAAAAAAGCTTCAAATAACATCAAGGATGGCCCAGAAAGAACATTCGATGAATGAAGATCTGCCAAATAGTTGGTAGAAGGCAGGAAGCTGATGGTTATGGTAAAAGTTGCAGCAGCCAATATGTAATAACTGAAAATGAAAAAAACACTCATAACAACACTAGTAAGAACATCACAAACTGGTAGGTGTCTGTGCCAGACCCTCATTTGAGCTGGATGTTTTTTCTCAAAACAAACACAAGCAAGAAGAGACTTGAAAAGAAAACTACTAAAAAACTAGAAGAAGAGCCTTATCCCAAAACTAAGGAAGCCAAAAAAAAAAAGAAACATGACTTACTAGTCTTTACCAAAGACAATATCACTTGCACTTACCCTCCCTTCAACCAGGTCCTGAGTTCCAATGTTGACCACTGTGCATCCAATTGCCTTCGCAGAATTGAGGCAAAGAGTATGATTCTCATTCCTCTCCCATGGATTCAGTACTCGTTTTTTATTAATTGCCCTCTCATCTATTGTTCCCGGCACCGCCACGTTGATCAATTTACTAAATCAAATCAGAATCAAGAAGTTCCAAATAAGAGCATGTCTCTTAATAAAACCAGTATCATTTGGAAAGAAAATTGAAAAGTTCATACAAAGCCAATCATAGCCATCTACTCTATTCTTATTCCAAGCTTTACCAAACAAAAATGCACCCAACAGAATAGCTCACCAGAGGAGGACACCATCCCTCACAAGGTTGAACAGATCATTAGAGGCAGGGTCCAGAGGCAGATACTTCTTCAGAAATGGATCCTCCCCAAGATAACTGTTGATATGTGCCACATAGGATGACTTCTCTGATTCGTTAATGGTGTGAAGGAGTGTCGTGGTGGTTGCCTTCAAGAACGACGATGAATTCTTCGCGCTGCCCAATTTGGCTGCTGCCTTTGCTTGTACATCCAAGTATGCCTGCCCATTGTAAACAATTCTACTTCATCAATCTTGCCCCTACTCTCATTATACATAAACTTTGATCATGAAACAATGACAAAAAGCTGGATAACGATACCCGAAGGAATGATTCGAAGTCTATCTCTTGGCCAGTGTCAGGATATGACTCGCCCAAGATCGCCGTAATTTCTTCCTCGGTAAGCAACTCATTGAGACCCTTCAACTTTCCCATCACCGGTGGCAGATCCCTCACCTTCACGAGACCCGACTCCTTCGCGGAAAGAAACTATCCAATCCCGTCACAGGATAAACAACAAGAAGATAAATATATAATTCTCGAAAGAAGAAGCAATACCATAGGGTATACATCATCGAAGGAGAGCTGTTTCGAATGGCTTACTTTGGATTTAAGACCTCGGAGCTCCACCTGCGTGAATTGGCTCTGGAGCCAGGGATCGGAGACGAAGACCCCAGCAGCTGACATCTCTCTTTCGATCCAATCCCCTGTTATCTGATCTTACGACTCCTTTTCTGCTTCGTTTTTGGATTCACGAGACCAAGAGCCGAAACAATCAAACCCAATCGAAAATCCAATCTTTGAACTGATTTCAGATCGAAATCACGATCTCGATCGATTCAAACAAGAAAACACGCGAATTTCCTGACCCAAGAAAACGAATAAAAATCGGGAAAAACCTTAAAAAATGTCGAAAACATGGAAGACAAGACAGACCTCACGATTTGCTGATGGATTCCGAAGGAAACCTACCTGTGGGAATCGAAGATTCGTACGAGAAGGCGAGAATTTCGCACTCTTTTTCGGGCTTTTCTTCCTTTCTCTATTTCGAACTCGAGGAACGGTGGTGGGGCCCGAGGTTTCCGATTCGGCCCTGCCGACAAGGCGAAGGAAGACTAAATAATAACAAAATAGAAGGTTTGGAGGATAAAAAGCGGCTTTTCTGCGGAACAGCGAACTCTTCGGGGCCCTGCCAGGACCATGCTGGCGTATTCATAGCCTGCATCCGAGAAGGGGGCATGTTTCGTAAATTTGGAGGAGGTGGACCGGTTCGGCATCCCTTGGCCGGTTTACATCCGGACATGGGTTATGGGAACAAAATTATACGAGGGTTCGGCCTAGATGTTAATTGGACCATCTGATGATCAGATGCAGCAACCCCTTGATGCCATTTGCACAAACCCTTTATTATGTATATATTTTATGATCACTATGTAAGCCCTTAATGCCACATTGGTATTCATCGCATATAGGATTAAAATTGAATCAGATACGGATCATATCCTAGTATATCCATATTCATATTTATTTATCTAATGAATACAAATATGGATACGAATATTATTCGGATACAACAATTTATATCCATATTTATTTTAAACGAATACGGACACAAATCGGATACTGAAAGTATGGATATAATTATTGATATAAATTGGATAATTAAATTTATGATTATAGAATAAAGATGTTACTAAAGAAATAATAAATCAAGTTAATAGTATGTTTATATGGTTGTATATTTTTCTTAAAAATTAATAAGTACTATATAAAATTATATAGAGTTACAGATAGATTCAGATATTTGGATACAGATCGGATAGTTGTTTATCCATATTTATATTCATTTTTTATTAGATATGGATACTGATACAGATATTAGTTAGATCTTCAAATTTTTATCTATATCTAAATTAATCCGGATACGAAAATAGATCCAGACAGATATTATCCATAGTTCCATATCACTTTTATCCCTAATCATGTGAGACTATATATTTCATTAACATACATGAGACTACAACTTTGATGCCATGCTTATACGCACCATATGAGAGTATATATTTTAACATATCCCATGTATGACCAAAGAACCTCAGCTACATTAGACCTGATGAGGCGATCCAATGAATATTGAACCTATCCTACTTCCTAGAAAAAGCTATAGAATACCTCAATATTTGCTATATATACATAGCTCTAGATTCAATTAGGACTTCTAAAAATATTCATTTTTAATCGGAGACTTAAAATTTGATATTTTCTTGTGTCCAAGTCCAACCCATGATTAGTTCTAATTTCAACCATGATCTAATTTGCGAAATATTTCTTGAAGTTCGAGCTTATTTAGTGGTTGATGTTCATGCTATTTGTTGCAGCAAGTCTCCAATTGCTAATGGCGTGGCTGGAGTTAGATGTCATTTTGGTGATCGAGACGTCGGAGAGAAGTTGCAAGGAAAGTCCATACTCACTAGGGTATTTCCAATGGGGGATCCTTCGATACTTAAGTTAGTCTGAGCCTTGAGAATAGTAGAAAAAGAGTGACAGCAGAAGAGAGGGTAGAGTGATGGTGTGCTATTCCTTTCCAATGAAATTTATTTGAGGGTTTTCTTGAAATCTTTTTATATAAAGTTGGAGTTATAGGCGGTTTAGCCGAAATATTTAAGCCATTATGCTAGTCTTATTAGGGCACAAAGCCACATTCTGACAGGTTGTTAGGATAGAAGATCTTTTCACTATTGTGCGAATCAAAGTTGTTAGGCGGTTATGGATTTTGTCTACATAGATCAAGGAGTTGATAGTTGGTGGTTGGTGCTGAGCTGAGGCTTATTGCAAGTCAGGACTTGGGTGTCATCTCCCATTAATTTATGAGAGCTTTGTCCTTGATCCTTGGAGTGATCAGATTATTGGATTGGTACACCTTCGATCTCATGGTCGAAAGGTTTTAGCCATGGGGTCGGTTGATGATCGATTCGAAGATCGAGAGGAGAGTGGTAGAGTAGTTGGTCCGCCTTGGCCACCTATCGCTTTCAGGTGCCCGAGGCAGTCTCACCGAATTATTCATGGATATTCGATCGTACTCCGAAGGGAAGAGAAATGTTATAGATGGTGGATTACATCCACAACACTTATCTCCCACTTTTGAGTCTGAAGGATTTTATCACTTCAGACAAAGAAAGTAGTCAATTTTTGAACATGTTCCTTTCTGCCAGCCCCATTTATTGCATAGTATTTGGTAGAGAAAATCTTGAGATCTTACTAAGGAGTCACTTTGTAGTCCATGCCGCATTTATGAAGGATGGGGGCTTGAGGCGTTGTGGAATAATGACTTGAGAAAAAGAGATCCGGAGATTATCCTCAGGTTCGTTGGGCATCACCATGTATCGGATGTTAGTAGGCCCCATAGTATGGCTCATGGATCGCCTTATGTAGCTTGATTTGAGAGGGGGTGTAATGAAGAGTCACGAGATCTGACTCTCCTACTACTAGCCAAGTGGTGGAATCTGACGATTCGACAGTTAAATTTGCATCATTGTCGGTCTATATACAAATAAGCTATCATCTGTTATTTTTTCAACTTTAGTTTGTCAAATTTTCTTGTTATCCCTTTGTCGGTTGCCTTTTCGCTATTGTTGTTGTCAGAGGAAGGCTTCCCCCCACCAGTATCATCTTCTGCAGCACCGATGATCACTCTTATTTTCGTCGGTCCTCCCTCTTCATTCTTTCTTTGTTCTTTGTCTTCCTCCTTTGTCCTTTTTGACCATCATTTTTGCCTTTCTTCCTTGTTATCTTGGTTTTTTCTTGTAGTTCTTTTTGCTTATCTATGTCATCTAACGGTGATGAGGTTCGAGGTGAAAACCCTCATGGAGGCTGCAGTCATCTATCATCGTCTCTCCAATTGGGTCTGGGAGTGAATCTCGAACCATCACTGTGGCTGGCTCCTCCTTCAAGAATCAAGTCTTCGTGCACCACCGTGCAGATAGCCCTGTGCACAAGTTCGGAGATTTTTGGAGCCCAAGCAATGAGGAGTCATGCCTTACTGAGGACGATCTGAAAGGGTTTCGTTCTCAGTTTTCCATCTTTTTGGACTTCCAGCTCAAAGTCTTGGGACGGAATGCTCATGTGACCAATGCCCTGGGAGGCTGAGTCGCATTGTATAAGGAGTCTTTCAAAATTGATCTTTGGCTTTCACTCCATCGCTTTATCAGTAATATTTTAGATTTTTATAAGATTCTTTCAACTCAAATCACTCCGAACTCCACCTGAGTGATCATTATCTTTATTATCCTTTATGATTAGATTGATATCTTTTTGAGATATTCTTTCTTTAGATCTTTGTTCATCCTGAAGAAGCACCCTCACAAGAGGGGTGGTAGTACTTTTTACCTCACCCAGGATGTAAGTTATCATCGTGCTTCCATCTTCGGTCCATAGCTGCTTTTCCAATGTGTCTTCAAATTGACCTTGGGGGTTTAGTCCGATCTAAGGCGATTCATATCTGTCTTCCAATAAAGATAAGCCTATCCTTCCAAGAAATGAGGACCATTAGGGCCTGCTCAATGTTGAGATGCCTGAGCTGAAGGAGCTGCTAACCGAGTAGAATTTTATGACGTCGGCATTAATTTGATGTTTTCTCGAGGTACGATGTTTCTTTATCTAAGAAATTTCTTGGTTATTGCTATGCTAACCATTTTTTCTTTGATTTTGTAGTGATGAGGCCTTCACTTTCATCTATCAAATTGGTGCTAAATAGGAAGATGGGCTCCTCAGGCAGAGCATTCTCATCAAAGAAGCTAAAGAATATCCAGCCATCGATTTCTGCCCTTGTCTCCGCACCATCTATAAGGACATCAAATGCTGACCCCATAGAAATTGAGGATGAGCGGATGGTGGTTGGGTAGCCACAATGCCCTGTGCTGGTGTCTTCGGAGCCTGTTCAAATCCCTACTCTTCCAGTGGGCCAGGTCTTGCATTCTCTTCTAATCGATGAGTGGACTCCATCCTTGCTCCACGATGCTCCACAACCATCATCTCCCATGAGGCCGAGCAAGCCGGTGAGGCTTATGGTGGATCCCTCCTCATTTGGAGGGGATGGGAGATTCATGACGATTGTTAGGAGGTTATGGAAGGATATCTCCGCTCTTCGAGACCACTAGCTCGGTAGCAAGTTGGTGAATATGATTCTGCTACTAGCCAATTAGTCGGAGAAGAGGGTTTGTTCCCTTGATGAGACCGTCAGATCTTTCTACGTCGACATTCTTGGGATAAATTTTTATTTCTTGTGCTTACTTTTAACTTTTCAATAATGATTTTGACTAATTTTTCTTGTATGTAACTGACGCATGATATCGCTGTCCTCAGTGAGAACTTAGTTAGTTTCAACTGAGTAAAGCTCTTACTAGAAAAGAAGCTTCGGATTCTAAAGCCCAAACTAGGACTGCCAAAGAGGCAAAGGGTGCAGCGAGGAGGTAAGAC
Source organism: Elaeis oleifera (assembly GCA_000441515.1). NCBI lineage: Eukaryota > Viridiplantae > Streptophyta > Magnoliopsida > Arecales > Arecaceae > Elaeis > Elaeis oleifera. The sequence continues at coordinate 44,237 of KE505179.1, read as the reverse complement.
AGATCATTGAAGAGGCCAAGAAGGTGGCTAAGGAAGAGGCTTTTCAGGCCATATCTGAACTTCGAGCCATTTGAGAAAAGGTCGGCACCCCGAAAAGCTTGATGGCAATTGAGCGTAGAGCTAGTGGTGTTCTCTATCAAAAAGTGGTCAAGCTTGAAGAAGCCTTGGGGCTCGGAGAGGTGACGATCAGAGCCACTAAAGACAAGGTGAGGCTCATCAAGGTGGCAGCTAAGGAGGAGAAAGCATAGGTTGTCACTGAGGCTAAGCTTAAAAGTATTGAGGAGTCCAAGGCTTCACAAGAGTTCGAAGATGAAGTCATTGAGGGCTCCACGGTCACCTACGAGTATGGTTTCAATGTCTGTAGGGAGCATCTGAGGTAGATGATTTCGAAGCTCAACCTTGATCATCTTCGGCTTGGTGATAGTGACAATGAGAGTGGAGGGTATTCACCTGATAAAGATGAGTCCGAGCAAGTCGAGCATGAGCCTGCTTCGATCGAGACCTTAGCTGAGCCCGCAATCGAAGTTCCACCCAAAGTCCCAACCTTGGTTCCACCACTGTAGAGGTTGTAGACGACTCTACTGAGGAGACTATCATGACTGCCCCTATCAAGGAGACTATCAAGGCCATCCCCATCGAGGAGGTCACCGTATTTGTATTTGAAGACTAATTTTTCTCTTAAACTTACAAACTTTTTGTTTCAACTTGTATAGTGAACTTTTGTGAATATAATGTATTTACCTATTATCCTTTACTTTCTGAATGAAATGAAGTTCTTTGTTACTTTTTGATATTTGCATTGATTGGCTTCGACTTGAAGTTTCACCAACCTAGCAAGTTCTTCTTGTCCCTTTACTCTTGAGCCCGAAGTGGCTTCACTACTTCAGACAAAGAAAGTAGTCAGGCTGAAGTTAAAATATTTGAAGTAGATCATAGATGAAATATCTAAAGTCAAAATATTCAGAATAGATTAAAAGTCAAACCTTAACTGTAACTCTTACCATGTCACCGTCCTCGGTATCCACTTGATTTATCTGTAGACGAGGGAGTAGCCAGTTGCTACTCACCACCTTGGCTTTCTTCCTCAGAGCACATGGTGGGCGAGGTCTTAGAAATTATAAACTCGCCAATGCCTGCCATGTGTCAGACGTCGACAGGTGCCATACCACACTCTGCGGATCATCGAGGATGGTTAATCTTGGGGATCGCATGTCAAAAGATTGTACTACTGAAGAGCCTAGGGGAGAATGGCATTTAATACCGGCACTTTTCAATAATAATAATCTATTGGGAAGGACAACCAAAACTCTATCTCCTAGGAAGCATAGTCTCCGAGGCCTCTTACATGGAGACACCTATCACGCAATCAGGGGATGATTGGAGGCGGCCAAATCTGGCTCCTCTATAAATAACAGTCCTATTGCTTGAGGTAAAAAAAGAAAGATATAAGATTTAAGCTTGATCGATGTCCTCATGGTCGACTGTCATCCAGCACAAAGCCGAACTACTTTCAGCGAGGTTCTCAACAATATCCATGCATGAAGACCTCTCCCTTCGATGGTTGTCGGTCCTCGATAAAGGATATTGTGAAGGAAAAATTTATTCGATCTGATCAGAACGTCAAGATGTATCTGAAAATTTTTTCTATTCTAAAGATTACATAACAATTATGGGTTACCTTATTCACAGCGGAATGGGATCAAAATTTTTAGAAAAATTCGAATCCAATGTCTCGCGAGGTCTGAACATACAGACCCTCTATTTCGCACGCATACCAGACTCCATAGGAAAGTGGGATGATTTTCTTGGGTATTAATCTTTAGAAGGGAAGCGAGGGGAGGATTGAGATCTCATCTCACATTTGGATGTAATCTTGGATGGGAGTCCACACGCCAAGGAAGAAGACACCTTGAATTCTCCATGCTAACAAATATGGATGCCTAATCTTATTAGCACCCCTGCTCCTATTTTGGTTGGTTCTCATGAGAGTCTCAAGATTTTGGGACTCTTTGATTTCAAACCAATGGATCAAATTTGATTCAATTTGGATCCGATTCGAATCTGATTTGAAGAGCCTATCAATCCTAATCCAATTAGAATTCTAGTCTAAGTCTAACTTAGATTTTTAATTCAATTAAGCCTTAATTAAATCAGATCTAATCTTAAATTAATTAAGACATAAATTCAATCTCTCATAAATCTCTTGGATCATTGATTAGATCATCATCATTCTCGAAATTAAACCTGAACCTTATATCTAATGTTAGCTAGACATAGTCAACTGTTTAATCCTATACAACCTCTAACTTAATTCTCAATTAAGCTAATCTATTTATTTAATCAAGTCAAGTACTTTCAAATTGAACACATAGACTTAGGTCAATTCTTTCCTACTTTATCTGACTTTTGTGTATGACTCCATAGATTCGAACACTAAGTTGGTAGCGCAAAAAATTATTTTCTGTACTAATCGAAGTTACTATCTAGCAATAATTTTTGATGTCCGAATAAATCAAATGTTTGCAAGGCAACACTCAAGAACCAAAAAATATGATTACTGCATATTTCATTCCTTTGACTTTGAATGCTCAGGATGACCTAGGATTTAACTGTCAATCCTAGATTAGTCATCCACATTATGTTTTAATCTTTTTTAAATCTTGTGACCCATCACATGGATTACTCCAATCGAGATCTTACTCAATTGAAATACAGTGATGCATTAACTTCTGAAATGTAGAGGGATCAATCCCATCTTGATCCACACATCGACTATCATAAGTACTTGATTATGCCCAGAAACCTTCCATCACTGAATTAAAAATTCAGATAGTCCGACATCAAAGCATAGTGAGTTGCTTGTAAGTCATCATGGGGATCTCAGGTTAGAGGAACACTTATGCTCATATTTTTTATGAGCTGCTCTTGACAGCAGAGCGCTCTATAGGTGAGTCATTTATTCAATGATGTACTCCTATATTTCATCTGTATGCCATACCAGTATCTTCACACTCCTTAATTAGGAGGACAACCAACCTATGTGGCACACAATGATCTACACTCGATAAGTATCATTATCTTTTAATGACGTATCATTTGGTCGTGAACATGTTTAAGAACTATTCGATAAATTCTCTTTTATTAATTATCTTATAGTTCTAGGGACTTCATCACAACATTAGAGTTCAATAAGGAAGATGTTACCTTATGATGAAAAATCAAATAACTTTTATTATTTCATAATTCATATATAAATTATAAAGAGCATAATCATCCAAATGATTGACTTTAGGACATATTTTCTAACAACTCTCATTTGGACTAAGCCAATCAGTATAGTATCTAATACCCATCTTTATTTGTGTTCAATGAACTCTTTGATTCTGAAGGCTTTTGCAAATGAGTCGGCCAAGTTCTCTTTTCCATCGATCTTCCAAAGATCGACGTCACCTCTATCCATGATCTCTCATACAAAGTGATAGCAATGCAAAGTATGTTTGATTCTCTGATGGGACTATTATTCATTAGTCTGAACTATGGCTCCAGTGCTGTCAATACACAAGAACTGGACAATGGATAAAGGATGCCATTTTAGGCTCACTAATGAATTTTCACAACCAAACTGCTATTTTGTAGCAGCGAATGTTACAATGTACTCTACCTCGCAAATAATAGCTACAGTGAACTAGCTGAAACTTTTTCAGCATATCTCTCCTCCATTTAGGATAAACACATAACCCAACATGCTTTTGCTGTCATCGTAATCTGACTGAAAGCTGAAATAAATATATCCCATATGTTTCAAGTCAGTGTCTCCATCAATAAGCCATTGGTCCTTAGTATTTCTCAAATACTTAAGGATTGTCTCCACAACCTTCTAATGATTCTCATCCGGATCAAACTGGTACCTACTCAGTACCCCTGTGAGTATACCACATCTGACCTCATATATGTCATGACGTACATGATAGATCTCACTATTGAAGCATATAGGACTCTATTCATACACTCTTTCTTGAAGAATTGTCAGACAATCCTTCTTAGAGAGTAATTTCATGATTTATCGGGAGATAGCTTTTTTTGAAATTCTTCATGCTAAACCATTTCAGTACGGTATCTATGTACATGGATCCAAGCAGCCTCTTAGATCTATCTCTATAGATCTTCATCCTTAGGATGTAGGATGCTTCTCTCAAATTTTTCATAGAGAACTATGATGATAGTCAAAATTTACACTTTGTAAAGCAAAAATGTCATTTTCTATTAACAGTATATCATCCACATACAGCATAAGGAAGGTAACTATAAAATCAATAGCCCACTTATATATGCAGGGTTCTTCTTTGTTCTTAATGAAGCTATACATTTTGATCTTATCAAATGCATATTCCAACTCTGAGAGCATTACCACAGGAAAAATATTTCGTCATAGTCAATACTATAATATTGGCAATATCTCTAGATAACCAAACAGACTTTATAGGTCTCCACCTTCTCATTTGCACCTCTTTTCTTTTGAAATCCATCTATACCCTATGGATTTTATCTTTTCGGGTGGATCAACTAGTGTCCATACACCAATGATCTCCACGGACTCCATCTCGAATTTATGGCATCAAGGCACTTGTCAGAGTTGGATCTCTACATGGCATCCATATAGACAATCAGATCCTCATCGTTATCATCTAGTTCAATAAGATCACCATCTCAGATCAAAAAATCGTAGTATCTGTCCGGCTGATACGGTACTCTGCCAGATCTCCTTAAAGGTGCCTCAACAATGGACTCTGAATTTGATCTAATCAAATCTAATTCTATATTTTCACTTTCTCAAGTTCAATTTTAGTGGCATCAGTTCTTCCATAAGAAACTTTTTTCTAAAAGAATGTTCTATTACTGACGAACACATTTTATTCTTCAGCATGGCAGAAGTAGTATGCCCTAGACTCCTTAAGGTACCCTACAATTAAGTAATTATTGGATCGAGGTCCAAGCTTATCGATCTGTAAATATTTTATATAAATCGAACTGTCCCCAATCTTAAGGTAAGAGGATATCGATCTATGTCTAGTCCATATCTCATATGGAGTTTTGTAATTGATTTGCTTGGAATGTTGTTCAGAATATTGTACGCAGTCTCAAGAGCACAACTCCAAAAAGAGATCAACAGACTCGCAAACATCATCATGGATCGAACTATATCTAACAAGGTTCGATTCCTCCTCCTAGGAGGTATCCATATAAGAGAATCTCATTCTCTTTTAGATATGTTAAAATTTTTTTAGAAAGATATTCACCTCCTTGGTCAGACCAAGGAGTTTTAATACTCTTTCTAATTTATTTTCTACTTTCTTATGGTATTATTTGAATATTTCAAATGATTCAGATTTGTGCTTCATAAGATAGATATACCCACACCTTGATAGATCGTCGATAAATATAATGAAGTAGTAATATCCTCTTTGAGTGTCTATATTCATAGGCCCACATACATCACTATGTACTAGACCTAGAACATCACTGGCTCGTTTATCCTTTCTAGTAAAGGGTGATCTAATCATCTTTTCAAGAAAACAGAACTCACAGATCAGTAATGATTCACAATTATTGATGTCGAAAATTTTCTCTTTAGTTAGTATATTTATCTTATTCTTATTTATATGATTGAGCCTATAATGTCAAAAATAGGCATCTGTGACATTATCTATTCTAGAGTGTTTGTTTGATGTGTACATTATACTAACAGGTTGTGATAAAATATAAATGACATCTTTTAATTGTCCGCGTATAATTGTGATATCATTCACAATAATATCATAAAAAAATTTTATTGAAAATTATAACCATCCTTGACCTAAAAGTCTATGAAAATTACATTCATAAGGAAAATAGATAATAATGACAATCATCTAAATAATAATATTTGAATTGAGAACAAGCTAAATATTTTTATAGCTAGAACTAAAACAGCTTTTCCATCTCCAATATTCAGGAATTGTTCACTCTTCTCAAATCTTCTACTAACCTGAAGTCCTTGTAACAAATTACAGATATGAATTGGACTTCCGATATTTAATACTCAGATAATAGTATTATAGATAAAAAATTATAAGGTATTAACATATAAGTACTTTGTCCAGCAATCTTTTGCCAATTTCTCTTTCTAGGCCTGTTCGGATCAAGAGGAACTAGATATAGAGGATAATTCCTCTTTCAATCCCCAGCTTCTTGCAAAAGAAGTATTCTGCCTGACTTTGATCTGCTTTAGACTGATTAGTTCGATTGGACTTAGAAGTCCTAGCACGATACCAGTGCACCATACTTGTCTTTCCTCTCTCAAAGGATCGATGCCTTATTGAGGATAAATTCTCAAGTGTGCCAAAGGACTTGTTCAACTTTTGAAGTATTTTGTTTAACTGAGTATCGATGAATTTATAACTAAATTCATCACTCATAGCAGCCCTCATTATGCAACAAACTGTCGTATAGTCATTGAGCCACTTCTGATAAGTGTCTCTAACCATCGCATCAGTATTGGGAGTTGGTACTTCAGGTGTTGAATCCATAATCATATATAGGATCTTTTCATGCTCGAGAATTATTCTCGATTTTTTATATCAATTATCAAAATTTGATCCTATAAGCTTGTCACTGTCCAATAGTAGGTGGAGCGATAAATTACTAGCCATCACTGAAAAAAATAAGATATATTAGTATATAAATTATTTAATCCTAAAGATTTGGACTTTAGTCTAAAGATCCTTCCACTATTTTGTATAAATTGGTAGCCTCTACCTTCAATTCAACAAATTATCTCAATTTCTTAGTGGGTACTAGAATCTACACAAACTACACACGAGTCCGACTATGATCGGTCAATCTATGTGCATCTATGGATAGATTCTTAACCAATTATTTTTCAAAAAAATTTAGCAATTAATTTTACCTCAGATTTATTTAGTAGGCTAGGACCTCCACTGAAAGTTCTGATTAGATCCAACCATTAACATGACTATGCTCAACCCATCTAACTAACAAATGATCCGATCCAACTTTGATCGGCCAACTTAACCATCCATCACAGAGACACGACTGAGTTATTATATTATGAATGATAATTTCAATATTCAATAAACATCAGGCCTATAGGTCTGCAATGCTTATTTAGACTATTGGACCCATTATTATCCACCTTAATGGGAGGCTATGATCTAGTTATTCCCACAACTAGCTCATTTTATGGACCCAATAATTAAAAAATTGGTTAATGATTTGACAAGTAATTGATCAATGAGTTTTAAATCCTTCCACTAACTTCATCAAGTCATGAAAAGGACTAGACAAGTTAGTCCATTGGACTGGCGAGTCTAAATCCTCCCACTGACTTTATTAAGTCATGAAGAGGACTAGAGACAAGTTGATCCAAGGGCACCTAAATCAGTCAAATTAATTCAATGATTTGAAAATGAGAGAAGAGATCGACCAGTAGTCAAAAGTCCTCCCACTAACTTCACCAAGTTATTGAATTGGACTAGAGACAAGTCTGGTTAAGAGACATCTAAATCAGTTACACTGATTAACCTTAATGGCATGAGTTAATTTAAATTGATTAATAATCTAATCAAAATATAATCTATCAAATTGATCAGATAAGTGAGATCGGTGGGAGGGTCTACCGTGGCTTACCTTATACACCTTCGAAATGGCAAGGCAAGCGGACTATCAGTTAAAAACCATCAATTATATTACCAAGCAATATTGTCAAACTTACCTTAGATACCAGTTGGTCGATTAGTTTCGATTCGATAAATCGAAAGACTCAGGCTAAATCATTGAGCCACAATCCAGTCCATTTGATATGGTCAAAATATGGACTTGATCAAGCTACAACTATTGAAGTTGATCTTAAAGAAATTCTGATCTAATCTAATTTAACTCTTAATTAGATTTAATCAATTTCTCTAATTGATCCATATTTATTTCTAACCATAAGTCTAACTTAGTTAGAAGACTTGATCTAAGCTAACCCACAGCCCAAATGGTTTATGAGGTGTACTAATATCTTCAATTCTCAAATCTAGATCACTTAATTCCATATTAAGTATGTGAAACGTGTATTTCAATTTGTAGAACTATTTTACTAAGATTTCAAGTGAAGCATACTATATATTTCAAAATTTTAGATCTTAAAATCTAATTTTCAGATCTTTGTTTCACAATTAAACATATATGAATTTGATCTAAATCTCATACATACATTATATGTATCATAGCAATATTCAGATCAATTCAAATTACATCATATATATGTAACATATGATTCAAATCTTAAAATAATTTTCATATATAAATTTATCTCATTAAAATTGTAACGAATCATGAATCATTTTAGAT
>KE505179.1:3082-35823 GCA_000441515.1 Elaeis oleifera | reverse complement strand
CGCTGTTCTTCTTTATAAGACTTGATCATATTAGTCTCCTTACACGTCATAAGAGAATCCATCGAATAGGCAAGAGAGAGACTCAATCCTTACTTTCTCTTATGATCAGATGATCTGATTATCATCTCAATTCAAGTATTAGGCTACTAAGATTAAAAATCTAATTTTTAAATTAATTACATCTACCCATGCAATAAACAAAATCCAAGCATGCACACATATGAACATGATCATATCATATATATTATGCATCTAATCTAATTAGATCATATCATCATATGATGTTATAAATAATTTTAGATCTGAACCTATTTTTATATAGCATATAAAATATTTAGTTGAGATCTAAAATCATATAAAAAATAATTTAAATACACACATGAACGCATAGAAATAAAATTCTGATTAGACCCAATTTGATGTTATGCAGAATTTTGCTTAAATCTGGATCTAAAAATCTATCAAAATAAATTTAATTTAGATCTTGATTAAGTCTAACTTCCAACCCTAAATAATATCATAAAAATTTTATTAAATAATTTAAATAAATTTAATTTAATTATTATTTAGTAAAATTTACATCAAAAAATTTATTATAATAGATTTATAACAAACCATCATCAACCGTTGATTGGATTCTTGAAATCTGATTAAAATCAGATCATAAATTTTATATTAACATATCTAAATCAGATTTATTATCCACCATTAAAATTTGAATATATATCACGTATATACATGCCAGAAAAAATTAATTATACATTCATGTATCAACCTGACTCTAATACCAGTTAAAAAATAAATTTGTTTAATCTGATCGGATTGTTAGGGTGCATTTAAAAATTTTCTATTCTAAGGATTCCATAACAATTATGGATTACCTTATTCACAGCAGATTAGGGATCAAAATTTTTAGAAAAACTCAAATTCGATGTTTCATGAGGTCTGAACGCACAGACCCTCTACTTCACGTGTATGTTAAGCTCTGTAGGAAAGCAAGATAATTTTTTTGGATATTAATCTTTCGAAGGAAAGCAAGCAGAGGATTGAGATCTCATCTCACATCTGGATGTAATCTTGGATGGGAGTACACATGCCAAGGAAGAAGACACCTTGAATTCTCCATGCCAAGGAATATGGATGCCTAATCTTATTAGCACCCCTTCTCCTCTTTTGGTCGGTTCCCATGAGAGAGAGTCTCAAGGTTTGGGACTCTTTGGTTCCAAACCAAATGGGCTCAAATTTGATTCAATTTGAATCCGATTCGAATTCGATTCGAATCAGACTCGAAGAGTTTGTCAATCCTAATCCAATTAGAATTCTGATCTAAGTCTAATTTGAATTTTTAATCCAATTAAGTCTTAATTAAATAAGATCTAATCTAAAATTAATTATGACATATTGTTGTTGAAATCGATCGAGATCAAAAGACGGACACTTGATCCTTGTACAGAGATGCTAGCGCTAGAGTGACCTACAAAATAAGTTTCAAATCAGAGGTGGTGGTTTCGATGAGGATCCTCCGATGCTCAAGTTAAAAAAGTAGAGAATAAAAGAGCAGCAATGGGTTCTCTGAGAGGGATTTGATTGGACTTATCTTGATCCTCGGGGCTCTGATTGTTATATAAAAGATGCTGGATAGCTGGATTGTTAACTGTAAGATTGCACGATCTCAAAATTGTCGAACCGTTGGACATGCCAAATTGGGCTAGATAATTTTGCCCTTAATCACTCCTGTGAGATCAAGAGAGATGGTTACGCCAAATCCTATCTATTCGGGATAGATAACTATCATGCATATTGAAGAGATAAGTCGGTTGAGCAACTCATACACAAGTTAAACCTTGAGGATGCCTCAGCTCAGCATGGAGATGGACTCCTCAGCTTATACGGCGATCAGCGGTCATATTGATGATCCAAGAACTTAAGATGCCTTGTGATGTAGTGCTGATCTAAGGTGCTCATGGTAACTACCATAATATTATCCCCTTACTCTTAAGTCTGAGAATCAGATGAAAGGAGTACTCTAAAAATATCTCAGATCTAATGCCATGCGCTTCTATCTTCACACCTATCTTCTATATTTAAAGTATATGATGTCAGCCTAATGCGACTGATGTGGACGGACGTAACTAATGGGACCACTCAGACGATGGTTCCTTCGAGGTTTTAATTATTTTGCGATGATTTTTATTTTCTTCCTCCTTTAAATTTGCGCTTTGAAGGCTCAGGTAGCCACAGATCTTCTTTTATGCTGATTATTCATCACGATTTCTTAGAGTAAGATGGATTCACAGTGTATGAAGAGACTTGAGCAAATTCTGACTTGTAGGAGATAAGTCGTGGTTTTGGTTGTTGAAACGGAATCTACGATCGGAGAAGAAGAACATGCCGCTCCTAACGGTGAACCCATGACCCTACCATTGAAAGTCATGATGCAGAATTCTTCAGAAAAAATTTTGATTGATGGGGCACTAACAGAGATGGCACCGAAAATGAGCGTCAAGGGATGCTCCGAAAAAGATCCAACTGAAGTAGCACGGATGGGAAAGAAAATTGACAACTCGGAGAAGGATCTAGCGACGACGATGGAGATTGGGGGATCTTTGGAGATGGCGACTCCTGCTGGATATTTTTTTGTATCCACTTCTTATACGGGACCCTCAGATTCGACCCCTCATGCTCCATCCATAGAAGAGAGCCTTCAATCTACGGTGGAGTACTTAAGAAACCTCCTACTATCAGTCGAGAGGTTATTTCTCAATGAATAAAGGGGGAGAAGCGATTTGCTGACACTTATGATGCCGGAAGCTAGTTTATCTGAGTCCGAATTGCTACCAAATATCTAGATTTAGACTTACATTTCTTGGATGAAATTTGGAATTCTATCGCGGTGGATGTCTCAGCGACCGGCATCTCAGCTCCAGACGCCGCCCTATAATTTTTGTATTTTTTTTTGTGTTTTAAGGTTATTGTAAGAAAATTTAAAGAATAAATGGTAGAATCTTTGTCATACTTTTGCTATGTGAACTTACTCATGCTGATCTGAGGCAATTTAAGTGAATGATAACCTCATTCTACTTCCTTAAATGCGGACGATTATGGAGAATGACGGTCGATGACTCACCCAATAAAGCCACACTTGGGAGACGGCATGGGATCTATGAAGATGTGCCATGTGGGCACATTTTATTTGTGAGGCATCCCAAAGATTTATTCCTACTTTGGAGAAGGTGCGTCATTAACTGCTTGGCCATTAACCTTGGTAGTGTCGATTGGTGATTGATGTAGCTGCTAGTGTTTATAAATAGAGAACTAGAGAGCAAACGGATCTCTACCGCTCCTTCTATGGCAAGAAGTCTCCTTCTCCATCTACTGCCATGTCGTTGCCTTCAAATCTGCCATCCTTAAAGTTAACAATGCGTGAGAGAGCAGAATACCATTGCAAGGGATACCCGTCGGAGGTATTTAGCTCGTGAAAGAGAGAGAGCTAAGCAGGCCGGCGCATCCTCTTCTCATGGGGCTCCCCTCCTTTACCTCCTGCGATCAGGCTCCCCCATCAGCTTGAGCATATCCTACCTATAATTTGAGAGTGTTACATTACGAAGTTTTAGAATTCTACGACATTCAGAAGAAAAATGTTCGACATCACCACCGCCACCTTCATCCAGAGCTTCGATGATTGTAAGTTCTGTCTACTGAGGATAATACCGTATCTAAAACTTCACAGCATACAAACTGGCAGTACCGATGAAGAGGTGGAGATCTTGACGGATGAAGATTGAATCAGCTCATCCAGATGGTTAGAAGGTGAAGTTCTCGATGGACGAAGATCGAACCAGCTCACCTGATCGATCTGATACTCTATAGATTACAGCGGGACGTCCCTCCTCATCTTCATCTCTTATTTTCTCTCCTTCTTCTGCTATCCTCCTCTTCTTCCTCTACCCTTCCTTGCTTTTTTTCTCTTGTTCGCAAGATGTTGCCTGGAGCAACCATCCTCTAAAGTATTCGAAATACCAGTTTTTCTTTGTAAAGTGCTTGGAGCACCAGCTTTTTCTTTGTAAAGACTTTAATAATAAAAAAAATACTTATTTTGAAATTCGTTGCTTCATTTTTAACTTTAAATTACCTTTGTGGACTTTGTGAATTTTGTTCGGCTCGTAAAGAACAATACAAATAGATGCTCAAATCATCGTGAGAAAATGCTCAGTGCTCAGCTCAGCATGAGTAAGGTTCTAAGTAGCTCAGCTTTAGTATAGATATATTTAGGACAACTTCGATTGAAGTAAATATATTTAGAGTAATTTAGAATAATTTGAATGTAATCTGGCCATCTATGGATCTGAGGCCTCATAATAATCATCTCAATACTACCCCCTACTCCTGAGTCTGAGACAATGGCTCAAGCAGAAGGAGTACTATTGAGGTAATACCTCTGGTCATATGTTGTCCATCTTTTATTCTTCTTCTGAAGAGGCAGTGTGTGTCGGTGGCGATCTTGTGCCTATGACATCTAGAGCTCTTTCAGTGGCATTCTGAGGGTCTGATCAGTTATCCCTTATGAGTGGCATTGTGTGCCTGCGGTGATCTTGTGCCTACGGCATCTAGTATTTTTCGTCTTCACGCGAGAGACAATATATGCCAACGGTGATCTTGTGCCTACGGCATCTTACACTCTCGATGACATTCTATGGGTCTGATTAGTTATCTCTCACAAGTGGCGTTATGTACCTGCAACGATCTTGTACCTATGATATCTAGTACTTCTCATCTTCGTGCGAGAGGCAGTGTATGCCAGTGGTGAGCTTGTGCTTACGGTATCTTGTACTCTCGATGGTATTCTGAGGATCTGATTAATTATCTCTCGGGAGTTTCCTCAAGGGTCTCCCTCCTCTTCTCACATGACTCGAGCTCTGCAGGGGTCTGGTAGGTTAGCCCCACCTCGGAGTCGTCGAGATCTTCTCAAGAGTCTAGTAAGTTAGTCCTCTAGAGGTTCCCTCAAGGATCTTCCTCCACTTCTCGTGCGACTTGAGCTCGCAGAGATCTGATAAGTTAGCCCCACCTCAGAGTCACCGAGGTCTTCTTGAGGGTCTGGTAAGTTAGCCATCCGGAGGTTTTCTCAATAGTCTCCCTCCACTTCTCACACGACTCGGGCTCTGTAGGGGTCTAATAAATTAGCCCCACCTTAGAGTCACCGAGGTCTTCTCAAGGATCTTATAAGTTTGCCCTCACGAGTGATATTGTGTGTCTGCGGTGATCTTTTACCTACGACATATAGTACTTTTCATCTTCATGCGAGAGGCAATGTGTGCCAGCGACGAGCTTGTACCTACAGTATCTTGCACTCTCGACGGTATTTTGAGAGTCTGATTAGTTATCCCTCTGAAGGTTCTCTCAAGGGTCTACCTCCGCTTCTCATACGATTCAAACTCTGTAGGGGTCTGATAAGTTAGCCCACCTTGAAGTCATCGAGATCTTCTCGTTAGTTGACCGTAGTTATAGTTCAGGGTCTTCAGTAGAAGGAGGAGGCAATTCCTAGAGGACTCGGGCACCCATCGTAAGTTGATGACTCTGCAAATTTTATTTTATGGAAAGTATTGTTACATCATTGATAATATATGCTGAGGTTCACTGAGTTTCATAGTCTGAAAATTGGAGTCCCATCGAGCTGCTTTAGCCTACAAATTTCTGAACGTACCACTTCATCCACCCGATAAGGACCTTCAGTCGGGTGATAGCCCTCCTTCTAGCATTTGCTCGGTAGGCTGTGAGACTTTGGCTCGCCGTAGTACCAGAACATTAGCTTGAAACTCTTATCTAGATGTGAGCCGATTTCACCATCCAGCTCGGATTTTTCTTCCTCAGTGGGACATCTAAAAGGTCTTCTATTGGCTGGGGGCGTTCATCAATCAGGTCTTCCCTAGCATCTAAGCCTATCGAGAGCTTGGACTGGATCTCTATAGGAGTCGGTTGATTCTCTGCTTTCAGCTTGGTGGCAAAGCATTCACGAGCCATGGCTTGGTTGCCTCAGATCTGCCCCACTCCATGCTTGGTTGGAAACTTCATCTTCAGATGGTAGCTTGAGACATCATCTTTAAAGTCCATAGGCTAGGACGATCAAGGATTGTGTTGTAAGTCGAGGAACTTTTCTAACTGAGATGGCCCCTGGTAATCATGTGGATTTCTCCTTGGATGGATAGCTCTTCTTCCGCCATTTGCCCTCTGACCTGCTGCTGTTCCTACCGTGTTGGCATTTGCTGTAATTAAGGCAGAAAGAGGGGTTGCTGGGACAAAGGGGGTGGCTGCTGAACTCTCGGAGCTCGATATTGAGGAGCTGCTCTCCAGACAAAATGATTCAACCATCCCTGCCTGATAAGCCTCTCAATCTCGTCGCAAAGCTGGTGGCAGTCTTTAGTATCGTGACCATAGCCACAAAAGTAAAATAGTATTTATTCGGATCTCGACGGTATTTCGACCTTATTTTCATCAGTCGAGGCTCAGATAACTCAAGCCCCACTTGTACCAATATCTCGCACCGAGGAACAATCAAGGGCCTATAGTTATTATAATGCTCAGGAGGTGATGATCACCGAACCCTTCTCGGAGGACTCTGGGATCGATAATTTCAACCCCCATTATGTCGCCTCTGGGGCAGAGACCGAGAGCACCGGCAGCTTTCTCCTCTCGCCTTGGATAGCGCTCCTTACTGGATCCCATCGTGGCTGAACCGACAAAAGTATCATCGACAAAGGCCTCTTCCATACAGACATATTTCTTCGCACGAGCAAGCATATCCAGAAGATTTCAAGGATAAGTCTTAATTAACGACTTTTCAAATCGTTCTTCAGTAGACCACTCATCATTATGGCCATTGTAGTCGACTGATCTAGATTTTGGACCTCTAGGATTGCCATGTTGAATCTATTCATAAAAGAACAGATTAAGTTGCCCTCCTTTTGCTTGATGGTGTGGAGGTAGTCGGACTGCTTCTGCTGTCGCCAGCTACTAATGAAATGACTGACGAAACATCGGCACAAGTTTTCAAAGAAATGGATAGACATCGATCTCAAACTCGAGTACCACTGTCGAGCGGTCTCCTTAAGGGTTGGATGGAATATTTGATAGAAGATTACATCTGATGCTCCTTGAAGGAGCATGGCTACCTTGAAGGTCTCCACATGATCAATGGGTCGGCAATCCCATCGTAGACCTCTAGCTAAGGCAGTTTAAAGTGTAGAGGGTGTGGTTTCTGCATAATTCTTGGGATGAAGGATGGCTGGTTGTTATATTTTTTGTAGGGCAGCACCGAAGAGCCATTATTGTTGAGAATTTTTTCTATTTTCTGATTCAACTGCTAGTCGAGCTCCTGGAACTACCTTTCAAAATCAACTTCACGGATGATACCAGCCTCGAAGCGTAGAGGAGATCGACATTCGAAGACTGAGTCATGGCCCAATTGTGAGCTTAGAGATCATCGCCTGGCCGGCTGCTGGGCCTTAAGGCGACTTCGATGAGTCAACCTCCTCTCCAAACTTTGAGGAGGTGCTTGCGGCACTGGTTGAGGTGGTGGCTGTGGAGCTACAGTCAAAGATTCTATGGGAGCACCATTACGAAAGGCACAAGTGGCACCACCAAGAGAATTGTATGACGCACCGCTGTAAGGGGTACAGGAACAGCCTGAGGAGGCTGTGGCGCCATCTAAAAAGATATGAGAAAGGTCTGGACTACTTGAATTGTGATCGTCAGATGTTGAACTTGCTAAAAGAGCTGACCGAATTGATCAACCATGACTGGCACTGGCTGGGTCGATTGAATCGATGGAGGGATGACTGGTTGAATCGATGGAGGGATTTCTGACACCAGTGGTTGAACTTGATTGTCAACTTGGCTGGCCACCTATCGGGAAGCGGCGACATTGAAAAGTCAGGAAGATGTCCGTCTCGGAGCCATGAATGCAAACGTAGGTCCTTCTTCTATCTGTTGCTGCTGAATTAATCAAGATGGAAAATAGACATCTAATCCTAGTGTAGAGATGCTAGCACTAGAGTAACCTATAAAACAAGTCCCAAACCGAAGGTGGTGGCTCCGGTAAGGACCATCCAATGCTCCAGTCAGAAAAGTAGAGAACAAAAGAGCAGCAACAGATTCTCTGAGAGAAATTTGATTGGACTTATCTTGATCCTCAGGGCTTTGGTTATTTATATAGAAGGGTGCTGGACAGCTGGATTGTTAACCGTGAGATTGTACAATCTCGAGATTGTCAGGCCATTGGACATGCCAAATTTGGTGAGATAATTCAATCCTTAATCGCTCCCGTGAGATCAGGGGAGACGGTTACACTAAATTCTATCTATTTGGGATAGATAGCTGTCATGCACGTTGAAAAGATAAGTCGGTTGAGCAGTTCATACATAAATTAGACCTCGAAGATACCTCAGCTCAGCATGGAGATGGACTCCTCAGCTCATATGGCGGTCAACAGTCGTGTTGATGATCCGAGAACTTGAGATGCCTTGTGATGTAGTGCTGATTTGAGGTGCTCATTGTAACCACCATAATAGGACATAAATTCAATCTCTCACAAATTTTTTGGATCATTGATCAAATCATTATCATCTCCGAAATTAAACTTGAACCTCATGTCTAGTACTAGCTAGACATAGTCAACTATTTAATCACGTATGATCTCTAACTTAATTCTTAATTAAGCTAATCTATTTGTTCAATCAAGTCAAGTACTTTCAAATTGAACATATAGACTTAGGTCAATTATTTCTTACTTTGTCTGACTTTTGTGTGTGACTCCATTGGTTCGAACACTAAGTCGGTAGCACAGAAATTATTTCTATACTAATCGAAGTTACCATCTAGAATAATTTTCGACGTTCGGACAGGTCGAATATTTGTGAGACAATACTCAAGAATCAAGAAATATGGTTACCGCATAATCATCCCTTTGACCCTGAATGCTCAAGATGATTTGGGGTTTAACTGTCAACTTTAGAATAGTCATCCACATTGTGTGTCAATCTTTTTAAATTTGTGGCCCATCACATAGATTGCTCTGACCGAGGTCTTACTCAATTGAAATACAATAATACATTAACTCCTAAAATATGGAGGGTCAATTTCATTTTGATTCACACACCAACTACCATAAATACTTGATTGTGTCCAGCAACCAAAGCATCAAAGCACAATGAGTTGCTTGTAAATCATCATGATGATCTCAGGTCGGACAGACACTTATGCCCATATTCTTCATGAGCTGCTCTTGATAGCAGAGTGCTCCATAGGTGAGTCACTTATTTAGTAACGATGTACTCCTACATCTCACCTGTATGTCATACCAGTATCTTCATACTCCTTAGTTAAAAGGACAACCAATCTATATGGTACACAACGACATACACTCAATAAATATCATCGTCCTTTAATGACGTATCATTTAGTCGTGAATATGTTTAAGAACTATTCGATAAATCTTCCTTTATCGATTATCTTATAGTTCTAGGGGCTTTATTACAACATTAGAGTTCAATCAAAAAGATGTAATCTTGTGATGAAAAAGCCAAATAATTTTATTATTTCATAATTGATATACCAATTACAAAGAGCACAATCATCCAAACGATTAGCTTTAGGACACATTTCCTAACATATTGGGGATGGAATAGCAAGTATCCTTCTACAACATTATGGTGGCACCATCTTATCCTGCATCATGCAATCGTCGGCACTTTCTTCTGCCTGGGGGAGTCTTTTCCTATCTTCGGTCAATCATAAAGAATCTCAAGGGAAAGCGTCAGCAGACATTCTAGTTTGACATGGGAGGTATTGAAAAAAATCGCTGCTCCAACAACGAAGTCACAGTGACGGTCGCTAGCAAGTGTTTCAACATTGTGCTCCATAAAAGGATCTTTCTAAGGGTTGTCCCCCCTTGGCCAATTAGCTTTCTGGCCCTTCTTAAAGGAATTTTCAGGAGATAGACGGGTTCCTGAGAGGGTACCCACTATTCCATCCTCAATATCTTTATCGAGGACCGACAACCATAGAAGGGGGAGGTCTTCATGTGCGGATGTTGTCGAGGACTTCGCTAACTATAGTTCAGCTTTGCATTGGATGATAGTCGACGACATGGACATCGATCAAGCCTCAATTTTATGTCTTTTCTTTCTTTTGCTGTAATAAACTTTGTCCAATAAGTTATTTGTAATAAATTTTTCTGAAAAAGATACAGACCTTTTGAATAAGTATTCCTTTGTTATCTCTTTCATGTATCTTGTGTTGCTGTCGACCTGATATTAGTGTCGAGTTTTTATCATTCCCTCAATCTGATTCTTACGGAGATATTTGGGAGGACTCCTATATGGTGCTGTCCAAGATTGATTTGAAGTCGATTCATGACGATCTTCGTCAAGTTATCGTGGACCTCTTCTTGACTCACCTATGGATGAAGAGCATCAGATGGCTATATGGGATCTTTGGAGGGTTAGCCTCTTCATAGTCATTATCATTAGCCTTCACTCAATCCATTCATGGATGAAAAGTGCTAGGTGACTATCTGGAGTCTCCGAAGGATTAGCCCCTTAGTAGTCATTGTTATCGGCCTCCACTCAATTCGTCCATGGATGAGGAGCATCAAATGGCCATGAGGAATTCTCAAAGGGATAGCCCTTCATAGTCATCATTATCAGCCTCCGTTCGATCCATCCATGGATGAGGAGCGCCAAGTGGCCCTGTAGGATCTCTGGAGGGTTAGTCCATTATAGTCATCATCATCGATTGATTTTGATGGCATCATTTATGAGTAATTGATGATAGTCTAATGTTTTCACTTTAACAAAAAGTTTGTATTGAAGTTCGATAAGTCTTTATTGATAAGACGAGGGAGTTTGCAACTCACTAGTAGTATATTATCAAATTCTCGACATTCCATGTCGAGAGATGAGAATTCCATCGAGGTTCTCAATCTTATATGCTCCAGGCTTAATGACTTCGGTGACTCTATAGGGGCCTTTCCAATTTGAGGCCAGTTTATCTTGTTTTATAGGCTTCGACATCTCGGTTCGGCATAAAACGAGGTCTCCAGGTCAGAACACTATCGATCGAACTTGTGCATTATAATAGCTAGCCATCCGTTATTAATACGATGCCATCCTTACTCGAGCCCACTTCCTAGTTTCTTTGAACAGGTCCAAGTTCGTTCACAGTTGACTCAGATTTTCCTATTCATTGTTGTTCTCCACCCTGATCATCGGCATCCTAATTAGGACTGACAATTTTTGATACGACCTGTTGATACAGACACGATATGACACGTACTTAGGCAAATTTAGATTTGAAATAAACGGATTCTAGTCATAAATGGGTTGACCCATTTATGACATGACAAATTCGTGTTTTAAGTGGGTTGACTCATATAATCTATTTTGATCCGTTTAACTAAAAGAGTTAAAACAGGTTAATGGATTACATGATATATTTAAATAGGTTTAACATATTTATTTTAAGATTACTTGAGGACAAATAAGGAGCATTTATAAATAAGATTAATTTTTAAAATTATTTAATTTTATTTTAGAGCTGTGAATTAGAATAGCATGTAACTAAATCATTTTTATATTATTCTACTTTTTTGGTCAAATTTTTATTATTTTAGTTAATTTATAAATAAGTTAAATAGATAAACAGGTCATTAGATGGGTCGTGTATCCGTTTGACCTGCCAATATGATTATTAATCGTGTTAGATGGATCATCTCGTATCAATCCGTATATATTTATGTCATGTTTGTGTTTCACAAGTCGACCCGTTTAATTAAATGAATCATGTTCAGGTTGAGCTAATCTGTATTATAGCTCCAAGTCAACGCAATCCACTTACAACCCGCGAACACGAATTGCCAGCCCTAATCCCAATTCCAATCATAATAATTACTATGATGCTGAAGGTGAGATTGAAAAGGATTTCTCTGGTGGGGTTTCAAGGAGTCATCCGATAGGTCAGAGCACGTTGTATAGTTTCTTCGGCTTAGAGTCTTTTGGCTTGGCCGAGTCTTGCCTTCAATCCTTGTAATATTGTTCAGTTAGCCATCTCGACTTCTCCATTTGACTGAGGATGACTGATTGAAGTGAGCCTATCGTCGATATATAGTTCAGTGTAGAATTTTTTGAACCTCTGGTTGTCAAACTACCACCCGTTATCGGTGATGATAGCTTGAGGGAGTCTGAAGAGGTAGATGATGAATTTTTAGATGAAGTCTTGAGCCTTCTTTTCGGTGATTTGAGCTAGGAGCTCATCTTCTATCTACTTCATGAAATAGTCGACCGCAACAATCAAGAACTTTCTCTGATTGATCGCCATCGAGAATGATCCAGGAATATCGATTCTCCATATGATGAAAGGCCAAGGGGCGATAATTAATGTGAGCTTGATCACTGGTCTCTGTTGGATGCTAACATACCTTTGGCATTGCTCGCACTTTCTAATGAGGCTGGCTACATCTTGTTGTAGAGTGGACCAATAGTAGCCTTGTTGGACTACCTTATAAGCCAATGATTTGTCCCCCAAGTGATTGCTGCAGATCTCTTTATGAATCTCCTGGAGTACATAATCCGTATCGATCGATCATAGGCACCGAAGTAAAGGCAATGAGAATGATTTTTTGTAAAGTCTCTCTTCTAAGTAGATGTACTTGGGAGTCTGACACTTGATCTTTCAGGCCTCAATAGGGCCAATCGATAGGGCACCATCGAAGAGGTAGTTGATCAGTGGATCCATCCAACTTGACTCATGGTCGACCTATAGGACAATCAATTCCTCTTCAATGCTCAATTTTGGCTGGTGTTTGATGAAGACTCGTTTATTGAAGTCAGGACATCCTGAGGTAGTAAGGTGAGATAAGGTATCAGTTCGAGCATTCTTCCATTTTGATATTTATTGTACCTTCATATTTAAAAAAATTTTCATAAATTCTTTGAGCTTCTGTAGGTAGCGAACCATCTTTAGTCCTTAAGCTTCATATTTTTCTCGAACTTATCCGACGACGAGCTACAAGTCGATAAAGACCTTTAGGTCCTTTATCTCGAGCTTTTTGATGATATTGAGGTCAGCAAGCAATGCTTTATATTCGGCTTCATTATTGGAGATGTTGAAGTCGTATCAGAGTACGTATTTTGTCACGATCTCTTTTGGGCTCACGAAGATCAGTCTGGCCCTGCATCCTTAGGAATTCAAGGCTCATCTATGTGGAGGATCCAGCACAGAGTGCTTATCTCTTTGAGGGGATCCAGTGTTGGTTTCTCATCAAGGATCACACACTTCACAAGAAAGTCAACTAGAACTTGGGCTTTCATCACTAGTCGAGGATGATGGTGGACGTCATATTCTCCGATCTCTATTTCTCATTTAGTCGTTTGCCCCGAGACATCCGATTTTTGGAAAATAGCCTTTAAGGGCTGATTGATCAAAACAATCATCGAATGGGCTTAGAATAAAACTGAAGTTGTCATGTGGTGGTAACCAGCGCATAGATTATCTTCTCGATTATAGAACATCTCGTTTCAGCATCTCGAAGGAGCTTGTTGGTATAGTAGATAGGTCTTTGGATCCCTACATCTTCTCGGACTAACATAAAACTGACAACAACATGTGAGATTGATAAGTATAAATAGAAGTCCTCACTTGTGTTTGGTTTGGAGAGCAATGGAGGCGATTCGAGATATTGCTTGAGATCTTTGAACACTCTTCAACATTCATCCGACCACTCAAAGCTTTTCATTTGTCTGAAGCCTTAAAGAATAGGAGGTATTTTTTGGCCGATCTTGAAATGAATCAGCTGAGGGCAGATACACGGCCTGTTAGTTGCTATACATCCCTTTTGGTCCTTGAGTACTTTATCTCCAGCAATGCTCAGATCTTCTTCAAATTCATCTCGATCCCCACTGAGTTATTATGAATCCGAAAAATGTTCTCGAGTTCACTCCAAAGGTACATTTATCGAGATTAAGCTTTATTGGTTTCACCTCAACTCAGTGAATGCTTCTTCCAGATTAGCAATATGCTGGTTGGCTTTTGTGCTTTTGACCAGCACGTCACCGGCATAGGCTTTCATATTACGCCCGATCTAGTGTTTGAACATCTTGTTGATAAGGCGCTAATATGTAGCCTCTGTATTTTTCAATCCAAAATATATCATTTTATAACAATACAAACTTTTATTGGTTATGAACATCATCTTCTCCTCACCTTCGAAAGCCATCTGAATCTAACTATAGCTGGAGAGAGCATCTATGAAGCTTAGGAGTTGGTGTCTTGAGGTGGCGTCTACAAGCTGATCGATCCTCAGAAGAGAAAAGCTATCTTTTGAATAGATTTTATTAAGATCGATGTAGTCAATACAAACCTACCACTTGCCATTCTCTTTTTTCACCACGATGACATTGGTGATCCACTCCAGATAATGGGCTTCTCAGATGAATCCTGTCACCAAAAGCTTGTCAACTTCTTCCTTGATCACCCATTGTTGCTCTGAGGTGAAACTTCTTTCTTTTGTCGAACAGGACGATGGCTCGAATTCATATTTAATCGATAGACAATAACATCAAAAGGTATACCTGGCATGTTCAAAGCTGATCAAGTGAAGATATCTTCATGGGTGTGTAGAAATGACATTAGTCTATCCCTGAGATCCAGTGCTAACTTTGCTCCAAGCTGGACGATTTTGCTTGATTCATCGCCGAGTGGAATGGCTACAAGTCATTCGGCCGGTTCACCTCAAACCTCCCTAACCTTCTTGTGGTCTTCGATTGATAAGGCCTCCACTAGATGCTTCCCTTTTATTATTGCCAAGAAGCACTGATGGGCCAGGATCTGATCTCCTTGTACCTCATCGATCCCATTTTGGATTAAAATTTCACAAGTAGGAGATACATGGAGACAATAGCTTGCAGAGTATTCAATTCGAATTGTCTGAGAATTGCATTGTAGGTACAAGGCACCCAAACAACCAAGAAGGTCAGTTGCATGATCCAACCTTGAGGCTCCTATCTGGTAATCACTGGAAGAGTTATTTCACCTTCCACAGTCACGGAGTTTCTAAAGAATCTGACCAATAGAGTGTTGACTTTCTTCAGTCGATCAATGAATAATTTATTTTTGAAAGGTATCATAAAACAAGATATTGGCTGAGCTTTCATTATCAAATAAATTTTTTTTATATCATAATTCGCTATTGTCATTAACACGATGGCAGCATCATCACGAGGGGTTTGCACCCTCGAAGGTCATCATCAGAAAAGAACATCACCGATGCATTGTCTCTTCACCTCTTTAGCTCGATCCTCTGCCCCACTACCACCGACGGGGCCAGAAATTATATTGATAACACCAGATGTAGGTCGGTTGCTGTTATTCTTCTGATCAAGTTGGTGCCATTGCGGCTCTTTACGGGCTCGATTCTACTGCTCCTAAACATACTTATTAAGATAGCCTCTTTGGATCAAGGCCTCGATCTTGTTCATAAGCTAGAGGCATTCCTCGGTAGCATGATCATGGTTATGATGGAAGCAACAATACTTTCTCTTGATCCTCTTGTCCGGAGGGACCTTCATTAGTTCAGACTGTCGAAGATATTTTTGACCCTCGATCTTCATCAGGATTTAGGCTCGAGGAGGGGACAGAGAGGTGTAGCTGTTGAATCGTCAAGGTAGGCTCTTCAGTTAATGATTCTTCGATGGTTAGGAGGATCTCCTTCTGCTCGGGTCGTCCGAGAATCCTCTCAACCCCACTTCTTGCCAGAGATCTTTTTTCCCTTGGCCTGCTTGTGCGATACTTGGGCTTCTTCCACCTGAGCATACCTTTGAAGTCCTCACTTGAGCATTGACGTTATCACCGATTCATCAAGATTGTGCATCTCCAATGTGGTGGCATTGAAATGTGCAACATAGTGGAGCAGCGACTCATCCTTTTCTTATTGGAGAGAGAAGAGATCGTCGGAATTTCTTAGCTGTGCTCGGTTACTGCTGAAGTAAGCAATGAACAACCTACTGAGTTGCTTGAATGAATAGATGGATCCGAGCTGAAGTCTCAGAGTATCATGCCCATGCCAATTTTTGAGGATGGTTGGGAAGGCGAGGCAAAGGAGAGCGTTTTAGGCGCCCTGCAGTGTCATGAGGGTCCTGTAACCCTCCAGATGGTCGAGGAGATTCGAGGAGTCATCATATAACTCTACCTGAGGCATCTTGAACTAGCTCGAAACTAATTCCCTCAAAATGGTTTGGGAGAAAGGAGGTTGGGAGTTGAAGTTGAGACCGTCATTGCTCCGGTGAGGCTCATTCTGGACTTTACTAAAGTAGTGCTCGATATCTTGAAATTTTTCTTAAACTCTTCCTTTAGTATGACTTCTCGGACCTAGCTAGGAAGAATAGTTAGGAGTTGAATCTCCATCGAAAGAAGCGTATCGTTGTCAGTCCTCTTCCCTCAAGCTCTGGTGGGAGGACGACTAGGGCGGGGAAGCAGGAGCAGAATGGAGGCACTGGTAAGAGGTACGCTCTAGGCTTTGGAGGCTAGACCATCGATTGCATCGGGAGGGAGCTGCCTTAGGGATCAGCTCTGAGCATTGCTGCTGTTGCTCCGCCATGTACTAGAACTGTTGCATGGCACCAGTTAGAGCCTGGATTTGATGAGCCAGGGTGTCAAGGGTTGCAGATCCATCATGATAGGGGCTGCACTATGACGGACCCTCAAGCAGTACTGCTTTGGCTGTGACGAATAGACTGTCGATGAGAGATGGTGGAGTTGTGTGCTCTCATCCGCATCATATTCTCTTTTCTCTTGAAATGGGCTTGACTGTTCCTCTAACGTCAATTTTATTGTTGCAAGTCTTTGGCTGCTGATAACATGATTGGAGTTAGACGATATCTGAAAATTGAAACGTCGGAGGGAACCTATAAGGAAAGTCCACACTCACTAGAGGGTTTTCAGCGGGGAACCTTCCGATACTTAAGTTAGCCAAAACCTTGAGAACAATAAAAAAAGAATGAGGTGGAAGAGAGAGAGAGACAAAGAGTAGAGTGGTGGTGTGTTATTCCTTGTCCAATGGAGCTTATCTAAGGATCCCCTTGGTACCTTTTTTATATAAAGATGGAGCTATAGGTAGTTTAATCGAAACCTTTAGACTATTATACCAGTCTTATTTGGATATTAGGCTATGTTCTGACAGGTTGTTAAGATAGAAAATCTTCCTACTATCGTGTGAATCAAAATTATTTGACGGTTCTGAATTTTGTTCAAGTAGACTGAAGAGCTAGTAGTCAGTGGTCGGTACTGAGCTGAGGCCTATCACCGATGTCTGTATCTGAGACTTGGGTGTCATCTCCCATCAACTTATGAGAGCTCTATCCTCAATTCTTAGAGTGATTAAGCCATCGGATCGGTACATCTCCGACCTCGCGGTCGGAAGGTTTTAGCCACGGGGTCGGTCGATGACCGATTCGGAGGTTGGAAGGAGAGCAATAAAGTGGTTGGTCCATCTTGACTATTTTTCGCTTTTCGGTGTTCGAGGCAATCTCACCGAATGGTTCGCGGATGTTTAGTCATGCTTTGGAAGGAAGAGAAATATCACGGATGGTGGATTTCCACAATACTATTCATTGCTTTTCAAGGAGGAGCAACTTATAAGAAATTTTTTTTTTTTGAATACTGTTTGAATGCCAAGAGTACATTATACGATTTCCTATGAAAACAAGCAATAATTCATGATGTATGCTGTGGTATGGTCCAACAAAGGCGTACCGACAGATGATACATGACAACTTGAGTCTTGCTCAAGATTTATTATAAATTAACAAGTAGCTAGAAGACTTTCATACAATTTGAAATCTATTAAGCTAAAGTTGATTAACTTAATAATTACTTTAACGTGATAACCGTTAGCATGCAACGCCCTTCTGGTAGAACGGTTGAAGGCTGGTTGAAGAGATATGATCATGAATATATTGGCTATGGAGAATGGAGGCATAGATACGATATATTAGTAGATGTATGAAAGTTAAAGGGATTATAGGACACCAAGCATGTGGAAAATATTTAGGAGTGTGCTACTATTGCCAGTCAAAATTAGTGATGCCAACAAAAGCTATATCAATTAGGTGACAATTACCATCAAAAGGATGGATGCGCACTACTGCATGCATATTGATGTTAAATTGTCGGTAGGTTTATCACCTTAGTTCATATGTAAAATCAATATCTATTGTTCATTGCCAGCACTGGAAAGCAATGGAGGCTGGCTTCAAGCGGCTTTCATTGGGCTTCAGAGTTTTCCAATGTGCCATAAAATTTAAAAAGGAACACATCTCCTCTTAAATATATTGGTGCAAGCCAAAAGTGCTCAATCCTATTGCCGTTCGTCTCTTTTTCAATAGTTCAAAGACCTTAAAGGATGGGTAAATATGGCCAAATAGCACCAAAATTGAAGAGAGAATCATTGATGCATAGCAACTTATACTGGAATAAGCTCGCAAGTCAAGCCTTTTTTAAAAAAAAAAAAAGAAGAGAAATATTAGATAACTTGCCATTATTGTGCATCAAATTTGGAGAATATGAACTTATTGGGCTTTACTTTTAGATGACTGCGTCATTTAATCGAAAGTTAATTGCTGTAGAGAATATTGTCATATGTAGCTTGGTCGCTTCTTTTGAAAAGATCGAACCTTGTATTTTGTTCTTGTCGCTGTGCAGCTGTTGTTTATGAACAGTTATGAGCTTATTATAAATTTTTGCTTTCATATTCATTGAGGGAAGAAAGCTCAACAAAATTTCAACTAAGCTCAATCACATACACCAGAAAGTACAATATCAACAAAACTGCTCTCACCATGGGAAGATAGACAAAATTTATCAATATCAATATCAATATCAATATCAACTACTACCACAAAATTTATACAAACAGCTTGATTTGCTTAAGCCAAAGGGAAGATAGACAAAGATTGAGGAGAGCTGGTGGCCTTTCAAAAACCATAGGAAAAAAAGCGCATCATATGCCCCACCTTTGTTCTCTAACATGCAATAATTGCATGCGGCAAAGCTTGTTAACTAAACTTCACATGGAGCTTCTCACTAAAATAAAAAGAACATACACAAGGAACCTTGATGATTTCAAGCCAAAGGCCAAAAGAATACCTGAATTCTTAATAGAGTAGTTCATTGACATGCTCTCACTTATTTGACATTGCTCAGCTTCTCCAGGATTCAGTTTGTGGATCGAAGCAGATTATATAATGTTCTAGTGACCCAATGAAACAGAAGTAGGATGACACAAGTCTCAAATCAGAGGCAATTAAGAAAATCTCTTCCATATCATTACATAAAACAAAAATAAATAAATAAACAAAATGAAACAATAGTAACTTCAGCATATTACATATCTGAAATCCCATTTCAACAACATAACTACTCTGTAGAAAAGAATGAACATGAAAGAAGATAGAGCCACAGCCAGAGCACTGAATGTCCTGTTGCTATAACCCAAGGCACTTGTGTATCAGGATCCTTCTCACAAAATAAGCATCAAGCCACTGGAAAGTGCCATAACCAAGTAACCGAAAAGGCTAATGCAGATGTTGTGAGCAGAACTTTCAGTGGTTGACGACTCGGATGATTTGGGAGCAGACCCGATTCCACCACCACTCGTCGGAGCTAAATCTGATGGCTTTTTAGTCTCTGGAGCTGGGGCCGGAGCTGGTGCTAGTGGTGGCTCGGTTCTGAAGATTGCCATTGGAAGTAGAACCTTGTCAACCTCATAAATTGCGACAGGCGCAGTTGAGTACACACTGCTGGTAATCTCTGGTTTCGACCAGGTAGAAGCGACATGAATAACCCCTGAGGTGTCAGTGAGGTTCAGAGTATAAGATCCACCGGCAAATGTGTTCACAGGGTTCAAAGCACTAAGGTTTTGAAATCAGACAGGGAGTAGTACTGGGGGAAGGCATGGTAGAGGAGGAGGGTCTTGAGTTGGTCTTGGGTAAGGTTGGAGAAGGTGGTCTTTTAAGTGATGAGAAGGCTGAGTCCTTTGGGACAAAGATGGTGATGCCTTGTTGGGTATTGTTAGCTTGGTTTTGGAAGGTTTGGATGACTTGAGTTTTTTCAAGATAGTTGAGGAAGGTATGGAAAGGACCAGCAACAGAGAGCAGGTCGGCAAGGTTCACGAAGTGTGGGGCAGGGGCAGGTGCTGGAGATGGAGGCAGAAGTGGTGCAGGGGCAGTTTGTGCATTTGTTGGAGAAGAAATCAATATGGCTAGAAAACTGCAAGCCACAAACACTGCAGTAAGCCCCATTGGTCTAATACTTCTCTTTGCTTTCTCAGTGATCAAACACTCAAGGGCCCTGCAGAAACATGACCCATCAAAATAAGCAAATCTTGTATATATACAAGTTTAAATTCTTATGCCTGAAAAACTGAATGAGTTGTCTTAAAACACATGCAGGTATGTAGCTTTTCTCCTTAAATTGTGGTGGATTATGATCTTCTCCTTTCAACTCATTAACCCTCTGCAATTGTACCAGCTTAACAAGTTTTCTGCCCTATAACTATGGTCTATTTCTCTTCTTCCTGTTGATCATTAACTGTGTAAAATTGCAAAGCTTAAACAACATGAATGTCTTGTTCATAGAATACCAAAGGGAATCAGAACCATTAACACGATTGAACAGAGCATAAAACATAACAGACAAGCAAATATATTTTATATGTGCCATTTTTCCTGTGTTGGGTGTGTTTGGAAACAAAAAGGTCATAAAAAAGAGGAACATAATATAATTGTCACCATGAACTAGACTCTAAATCAATTTTTTTAGCTGTAAAAAATGCGGATCTAGCTGTAAAATAAATTTTACCAGATGGAGCTCTGTCGCGTTCAAAGGAAGGCCAGCCAGATATAAAAGTACACCATGCTCTTTAAGGAAATGGTCTACATCTTAAAAGTGACTATTGATATAAAACAAAGTAGTGAAAGAAGTAGAAGCTGGGAAAACACAGCGCAAGAAACAGATCTGGTGCTTCAGGAAACCGAACGGTAACCATGACCTTAAAACATGATATATCCCAAACAAAAGATCCACTCATCATAAATTCAAGAAAGCAAGTAAAAATGACTGAGAGCTACAAACAGGTCTTCCTAGATCCAAAAAAAGAGAAAGACCATAATAGTTGTACATCGTTCCCATTTGGGAAAAAACATCATAAGAAAGGAAAAAAGATGAAGCACAACATATAAGATCTAGAGATACAGTCTCCACATCATGAAACTAAGAGACCCCCCACTGCAGAACTCATTTAAGAAAATGCAAAGAACATATAAAGCTGCACTTAGATCCAACCAGAAAGGATCCATATCTGAAGGTCTAAAAGCCCCAGAATTCATGCATAAAATAAAGAGAAAACAAGGTAGAAACAACATTCTATATTTCATCCCACCTCTAGGAAGAAACCACCAGAGGAGAATGCCACAAAAATCACAACACAAGCAACATTTAAGACCAGTAGAAGAGAACTTAAATGCAGAGAGGAGAAAGGTGTGAAGCACAGACCTGACCAAAGGGCCTTGAATGTGAGATAGGAGAGGCACAACTTGAAGTCAGGCGAGGTAGGGGGGGAGGGGCTTGTTATATAAAAGAGTGTTGATTGGTAGTGTTGGGAACCAAAAGGTGGCAGCTGGTGAGGGCGGTAGTAGGTACCCAGAAAACCAAATGGAGTGAGCAAGGAAGGAAACGCCAGCCAGATGTGTGCCAACCTTTTTCTTTCTTTCTTTTCTTCTTTAACCCCCCCATGTTTGGACCACACCTCTCCCTGGGAAGCTTCAGGACAGGCCATGTCAGGTGAGATTTCAAAACAGACCCTCCAACTAATGATTCTTTTTATTTATTGAAATGTTCCACCTTGCACTCTACCCCAAGTTTTAACACCAAATTTATCAAGGTGAGAATTCTCTGCAATTTCTCAGCAGCTTCTCATCTCGTGAGTAGTTTTTTTTTTTTTTTCCAGTTGCTGGTGCCTTATTGGGCTCTCCCATGCATGCGTGGTTCCGTCTCTGATTTCGTACGAAGCACTGATTGAGAGGCCCACGATGAGCCCATGGATTCCATGTGTTGCTAATTATGGGTCACCACTCACCTGTGATGACTCCAAGTGGGACTGCTCCATTATACTACCCACATCATTACAAGGACTTGGTCATCAATTGAGAAGGGTTGGATGGCTACTGGTGATGCTACCGCTAAGTTGTGATCTCAAACCGGCAATAAGTTATCAATTTCAATGTTTATATGGCGAAGATTTATGCACTTGCATAGCTAATGATCTTGGGCATGGTAAAACACTTCATGGTGTATGTTTGCACAAGACTGAAATTTTAGCATACGATAAATAGTTTGGTGGATTCGTAGCTGAACATTTTCTAAATTTAGTTCTTTTAAATTTGAAATTATATTTGCATGCTACAATGCATTATCTATAATCAATTGCAAAATTTGCTATATTGGGACTGGATCTTGTTTTGATACCACCATAATGCAATATCGATATATGATCCGATAGAGTACAAGATAGTATGTTGAGTATAGATACGATATAAGATAATATATCATTTTGATATCTGTATAGTATGATATATCTGGTACTATACAATACCAACTAGTATGACGAACTATAATCTAAAAAGATTTATATAGAACGAGTGATATACTTTGAGTTCTAAATTTTGATAAATAACTTGTTTGTGAAAATATCAATATAAATTGTGAGGATCTGTACGAGCGTGCATTTAATCTTACGTCGATTATTCGTCAAAAAATATTGGATACTTATATAGAATTCAAAATTTAATAATATATTTGACTAATTTTTTGAAAAGATCTAGGGTTATTAAATATAATACAAAAATCATGCACATACTAACCGGATGACTCAGACATTCAAAGTAGAATTGCACTATCTTGGGAATTAATTTTGATTATTTTCTTAGTTGACTAAATCATTGATATATGAAAATTAGGGTCATTGACTGATGGTTGGTGTTTAGAAATTTGTGTTTTAATGAAGCCAATGGTCCAATCAACATTCTACAACATATAGCCTTGTCAAACGACAAAATCCACCTCCATTCTAGAATAGCGACTTCAAATCCGGTTACCATGTTGATCTCTATCTTGTAATGGATGTTGGAAGGGCCATTGTTTGCCTTTAAGGCCTGTAAAAGTATTGTCTCCTTGCTGTTATGGTCCCCATTCTGTCCACCCGCACGTTACAATGTCTAATCCTGCAGGTCTCTCATGCAAGGACTGGAACGAGATATAGGGAATTTGTTGCCATTTTAACGGGAATGAGCTGGATATTCTTCAAGGCACAGATGCATTTTGTACAGAGACAATTACTCGTGCATGATGCCATGATTTATAATAAATTAACTAATCATCATTCTTATGAATTATGGATCAAGTTTTTGCTGCTGTCATAATGTGCAAGCTTTGCACCGTTGTCTATGAGATCCAGACGGTATCTAGTTCCTTTATCATTAACTTGTTTTTAAGTTGGTCATACCATAATCACCAAAAAAAAAAAAAGTTAGGTCATACCACAAATATCATATATAGAATGTTGGATTTTATTTTCCGCACGTTTCTGATGATGATCAACATGGTCGAATATTATATTGTAGTCATCATATAGGTAGCATGCAATTAATTTGGTCACAAGCTAATACTACCATCATGGTAAAGTTTCTAAAGGCGTCCAAAAGGCTTCTAGTTATTACACTAATAGTTGCATCCTGGTATCTTCAAATATCAATCTCTTTTTTTCCTGATAAAGCAGATGGATTGAATCTAATTAAATATAAATAGATACATCCATATGAATCCAAAAATAAATTATTAAAAATTGAACAGAAAATCAATCGAAGAAACCCATAATACTGATCCTATATAATTAGCTATGTATTTCACTCAGCACAATAGTAGTCTTCTAGTAAACATATCAGATATCAATAGCAAGCAATGAGAGTTAAAGTGGTTCAGCTAAATATGAACCTTTGAAAATCACACACTAATAAAGCAAACAATAGGTGCACTCCTCTTCTTCCACCTGAAAAAAAGGTTAATCCAATAGATGCTAAAGATTAAAAAGTGGAACTTGACAGATGGATCAAGAAAATCAACCAAAGCTCGAATGAAACATAAAATCTGGACATGAGTCAAAATCATCCAAATTAAACACCAATCCTCAAATGATTTATCAACAACCAGTACAACAAAGACTAGATTCAATGCGTGTGAATAATCCAAAAACCTAACCTAAATTGTGTTAAAAGTTTATTCCTTGGCCTTAAAGTTAATTTAACCTAATATTGAATGAAAATGTAACCTAATCACCATCCAACAATTCAACCAACAAATTTGGACCCACATCCAATTTTCACCTCCTAATATCATTACGTCGACTTGTTTCACCCTCAAAGCTAGTTGGGCCCATTGTACCCAAAGAAAAAGCTAGTTGGGCCCATGTCCATTATCTCACGATAAGATGGCTAAATATCCAGAAGATCGTGTCCCACGCCCACATGATTTGGACCGACGAGCCTGGCTGCTTTCCCTTACCAACATTATTACTGTACGAGCTGAGTTCAAATATTCCGCCGGAACGCTCTAAAACTTATCACAGACTTCCGTGCACTTCTCATCAAATCACTTGTTTTTTATTCATACGCTTCAAAGTTTCATGGTTCCCATGGCTTCAGAGATGTATTAAATGGCATGCCTTGACATTGTCTTCAAGGGACGGCAACGTGGGGACCAATCACTCCTTTGTGAACCACCAACAACAAAGTCTTCCGAAGCCTTGCGCATTGTTTTATGCGTTACACAGAGCTGCAAAGCGTTGATCATGCGTTTGGAGAAGGGTTTGAGAGGGGATCCAATTAATAATCAAACTGCATGTGGGCGCCCATTACTTGCTGATTTCCATGTTATGTTAACATGCTTCCACAGTTCCACTCCTTTTATCGGCAAGTTGTCATTGTGGAGCACTGCACTGTTCCATTAAGAATGTAGGTCAGCTCTATTATGCAATGAATTAGAAGTTCACAGTGATTCGATCTTTCGGCATATGTGGTGCTCAAGATCTGGTCATAGATTTGATTTTCATTATGATATCTTTGTTTTGTTAGAAATGCAGGTTAGCTAGCAGATAAAATAGCTTGCTCTGTTTGGATCATACAATTATTTGGTGCTTCTCGAATCGGATCCGAACATTTTATTCGTTGTATGAAAATTATTAGCCTAATGGTGCATTGTGTTGGTCCATTTCTTCTTCCATTATTTAGTCTATATATGTCTTCTTTAGATGATCTTTGATCAGAAAACTATTTGCCTTCCCCTGCCAGAGTAGTAGTAGTCATTTGTTTATTTTGGCAGGGCATGATCATATAAGTGGTATCATGGGGACATACTGGGGTTGGAGATACCACGTTGGGTGCTACACAAGTGCAGGAAGAAGCTCATTTTGAAAGACAAGTACTAGCTCGCATGATGCATAAGTTTTTATAACACACATGGTCCATGTGGAAAGCTGGGAATGAACTAATTTTCAAGGAAGAGATCCTTTGCTAGCTCCACCAAACATCTCAATCTCTTTGAAAAGACTTTGTAAAGCGACTTCTTTGAATAACAAGTCCACGTGAACCAAGTGGATGGAAGTTTGCTTTCACGTCCAATGCTAGCTACAGTCAATCAATCTATAGCTGGGCATCAGCAGGAATCATTAATACCAACATAATAGCTTCATAACAGAGCCTTGCAAACAAAGGGGATGAGAAATAAACCGGAGGGAAAAATTGGTATCCATGACTCAATAGATTGCCCTGCAATTGATATGCTGATCAAGTGGACCCGCCTTTTCTACCCCTCCACCAACAATTGATATGCTAATATGCATCATGTAGCGATGCATGCCACTAATCATAAATGACCATTCCTGTAATGGTGCACCAAAATGTATGCTTGATGAATAGAACCCGTGGGAACGTGCAGCTATGATTGGTAGCATATACGGCCATATGGTGCATGTAGTTTAGGAAATCAGTTCTCCCATTAAGTTTCTAAATGGAAAGTCTCCTCAAATAAAAATATATTAGTCTAGTAATTATATGAGATAACTTTTTGCTCTTCCCTTAATTAGTGAAGATAAAGAGCGCTTAAAGCCCTATTAATAATAATAGATGGCACTTAGATGAAGTGGGCCTCTTTAACACACACCCCAAAATAAATAAATACATAAATAAAGTGGGCCTCCAAACTGGTTCACAAGAGGCCATTAGATTTGAAGTTGGGGTCATCTGAAACCTAAGCGGATGGAAGGATACGCAAGTTGGCAGTCTGGGTTTGGATATATTTGACTATATGTGTAATTTTTTGTGCACCCACGCCGTCTAATCACATTAGACTATGTAGTATAATTAATAATGAGATAGATATTTAATGTCGCTCAACTTTTTTTTCATCAAATTTTTACGAACGAAAATATCCTTTCCCTCCATAGAATAAAAAAGAATAATATTATTATTTTCTGATACCTTGTATAATTTTTTGTGTCTTTATATAATATTCTGAATAATATACATAGCTTTCTGATGATTTATATAATTTTTGTGAATATATATGATATTCTGAACAATATATATGATTTTTATAAATATAAATGACATCCTAAATAATATATAGTTTTTTGATGCATTATATAACTTTCTGTCAATATATATGACATCCTGAATAATATATATAATATCCTATGAATATATATAATATTTTGAGCAATATATATAATTTTTATATCTTTATATGATATCCTATTGATTATTATGATATTCTGATGCCTTACATGACTTCTTATTGGTTATAGTAACTAATAAAATATATAAAAAGACAGAAAGTTATATACATCGTTTAGGATATCATATATATTCACAAGAAATCATATATATTATTTAAGATATCATTTATATTTACAGAAAATTATATAAGACATCAGGAAGCTATATATATTATTCAGAATATCATTTATATTCACAGAAAGTTATAAATATTGTTCAGAATGTCATTTATATTCATACGAAGTTATATAAGACATCAAGAAGTCATATATATTATTTAGAATGTTATATAAAGATACTTGAAGTTATACAAGGTATCAGGAAGTAATAATATTATTTTTTTTTATTCAATGGAAGGAAAGAGTATTTTCGTTAATAAAAATCTGATGGAAAAAAAAAAAGCTAAGCAGCATTAAATATCTGTCCTATGATTTATTACGGTACATAGTCCAATATAATTATATGATATACTCTACATCAATTTTGCTGCACCATATGGGGTGCACAAAGAATTACTCTTAACTACATCCCGTCTGAGCCCGCCTAGTTTCCCAAGCCATCGGCCTGTGGTTTGTTTATTTGACCTTAGAATCTAAAAATTACAGATGACTCAAGGCTGCCCACTTCTTTATTGATAAGGGCTTACAAGCGGCTGCCTCACTCTTTGGTGTAAAAAAGAATCTTTTAATTGGAAAACTAATTTAAATGATTTAATTTTCTAATGTACTTGTTAACTACATATCTTTTGTTATACATAAAAGTCAATCCAGGGACCCAAAATTGAGACTTTCTAGTATAGTAAAATGAAAAAAGAAGTCCGAATATCAGTTCATTGCAATGCAAAAATTCTCAGAACTTTTTATATCTTGAATCCTCCCAATTTATTAAAAAGATATAAACATATTAACTTTTGAATAGAATCTAGTAAGGGTGCATCATCAATCCTTAGTCAACATAAATTTGTCATTCCTTCACAATAGGGTCCCTTCTTGGAGGCAGTTTTGCTATTCTAGAACAGAAATAGAATCAAAACTAATTAACGTGATGAAAAGTTTCCAATAGCATACCATTAGAATAACATGGCAATATCATAATAACCGACAAAAAGCATATCATCCAAGTATTATAATGATATTACCATAGAGTGACAATATTACAAGTTTCGGGATATAGAGATGGGTATATTTCTTATTATCTCCTGAGTGTGAATCCTCTTGCCCCCCATCAACCCATATAATATATATTCGAGTCATCTAAATATACCGAGGATTGAAGAATATGGAATATAGTGTAATGACAATTTCTTAGATTTGAAGAATGAGAGAACATAGATTTCAATATGAAGGTAAGAAAGTGCCAACTTACCAAAGAAGATAGTATGCTGTGGACAACATTGGAATATCCCCCAATGAGAAGTCTTAATTTAAAATGACGAATTCTTTTCAATCCAGGATTACCATTGTCACTTAATTAATATTTTTCAGCGGACTAATCTGCATCCCAAGCAGAAACAAGATGCTGACGGCAGCCATCAAGAGTAGTCCAGTACACTAATTTGGCATTAGACAGATATTTAATGGAAGAAATAGATTTGGGCTCAATATATTTCAGCCAAAGAGCATTGGACTTTCACATTTAGTTACAAGCATCGATGTAGAACGTATTGAGAGAACATTACAACCAATGAAATAGCTTTTATTCAACCAGAAACAGACCTCAAAAGATTAGTACAAGTCATTGCTACGAAACAAAGATAATGTAGCTCGACATTACTAGGATCAGATTTTCCTTTATATATCAAAAAAATGGCTGATTCAAATGAGCTACCAATTGACAGGGGCAAGTTACTTCATGGAAAAACCCATGAAAAATAGCTGCGAGAGTTCAAAGGCAATGAAAGCCAACAAACTGTAGTGCACTCCGAGCTGATGCTTCCTAATCATGATGGAAAAGCATTGCAGTGGAAGAGTACTTGCATGGCACATGCATGGCTTGGAAAATTACCATAGGGAAGATCATGGGTAATAGTTCACCGATGACAGCAACAAGCATGAAAGATAATAATGTTTGAAACAGTCTCAAACAAGAATACCTTCCAAAATAAAAATCAGTTGACCTATGCAAGGGACAAGCTAGTGTTTATGTGCTGACAAATAGACTAATAGTAGTACATCATGTGACTCCATCAATGCTATTCCCCAACAATCCATATACAGATGGTGAAACCTTTCAACAAGAAGCCAGTCAAAACAATAAAACAATAAATTCCTTCACCCACAATGGCATTACACACTGACAAGTAAAAGGAAAGGATAAATCTCAGAGTACCAAGAATGTCCACTTTCTTCTTGTCGGCAACTGGATTTTGCTGAAATTGCTGAGATAATTCATTGCCTCTGAAGGCATGCGAATTCTCTGATGGAAAGGATACT
Organism: Elaeis oleifera; assembly: GCA_000441515.1. Taxonomy (NCBI): domain Eukaryota; kingdom Viridiplantae; phylum Streptophyta; class Magnoliopsida; order Arecales; family Arecaceae; genus Elaeis; species Elaeis oleifera. The sequence goes on along the minus strand of KE505179.1, from coordinate 6,461 downwards.
CTCAGCTGGTTGTGGACGGCCATTCTTTACGGATGTCAAAAGTGTAATTGATTTCCAAGTAGCATTTGCCATCATCATCAAGAACTGACAAGAGAAAGTTACGGCATTAGAAAAACAGAAAGGCTTTACATGGTTATCAGATCAAGGCACATCGACGTGGAATGATAGACAAGCACCGTAAGAAGAGTAAATATGGATGACAATGTTCGTCTAGAAAAAGATATCGAAGAAGTGTTGAACTCAGCCTTAATTTTCTTAGGGTTCTTTTCCCGGAAATACACCCTGACCTGAAGTATTATTACTCTTCTTTTTAAGGAGAACACATAGTCAATCTTATTCAACTATTGTACTGTCACAATTTTACGAAATTAGAATGATATGGAAATAAATGGTGACTATAAAATTGTTGGCTTCATTAAAATTTTTAATGCATCAGTACACATTTAAGCTTTTTTTCTTTTTCTGTTTTTTCCCAAATTCCGGGCAAGTCATTCTTAAACCATTTGAATTCTTTTAAGTAAACCATGCCCAGGTTCAGAATGACTATGGCAGTAGAAAACTGACCCTGTCCTTGAAAGTTGCATGAGCCCACAGGTTCAACAGGAGGAAAGCTAGGCTTTTGTATGGTTTCTTGCGTCTCTTGTAAACTAAATACAGCTGATCTAGGAACTGGGTCATGTAACGTTAATACAGAAAGAATGCCGGAATGACCTTGAGCATGGGCATTCAATTAGCATGAACATCCAAAAAAACCATCATCCTTAATTGAACATACACATGCATGTATATAATTAGTTATGTATGGATGTATGAATTATTGTTATTTCGTCTAAGAAATGCTTCAGCATATACAGAGTACTCATGTTTAGTGAGTTTTGAGAACAAGAGGTGGCATGATCATACCCTTGTTCTTGCAGAATACGATCCTCTCGCAAATATTCCAGAGGGAGTGGTTTCTTCAGGTGCCTCATATGTATAAGGCTCGACTTGAGGGCTGAAGGTACCCAGCATTTCTTTTATGCTGTCCACTGAAATGGGAACCACTCAAGTCAACATCAATTTAACACCAGTGAGCTGTAGAACATAAACATAGTGCCTCTTTCTAATCAAACGACAAGAACAAAATAATTTTCTTCTGAGATAAAAAGAAGAACAAGTTAATTCAAGATAATTATAGCATAAACTCATGTTTGAAGTAATTTATCAAGCATTACTTATAATAGCTTACTGCCATTTGAAATGCCAGCATCGAGATAGAAAGCTCACCCTTAACACCAGTTTTCCAGACTGTGTTGGTGTATCTTAGGCCAGAGACAATGTTCTTGCTCACAGAGAAGGAGAATTTGAGTCTGTAGTTGCTACCTTCTTTCAAAGTAAACCATACACCCTTGGAATTGGGGACCATAGGAAGTGGAAGAACTATGTCAGGTCTACCAAGAGACTGGATTGAAAGGCTTAGGATCTTAACCTCTGGCTCCAAATTTCTATAACGAAGTCAAGTATTAGTATACCAAACATAACCTTCGCCAAGTTGGTTCAAAATAAATTAGTGCAGTTCACAGAAGAATAAGTAAACAAAACGAAGCAACTGTTCAGCACCCATTTCACAAAATCCAGCTATGGCTGAAATGATAGAGATAAGTTTATACCCGGATCTCTGCTTCCTAATTTGTATCAGATATATGTGGATCAAAACAGAAGCAACACAAAGTTGAAGGGAGAAAGTAGTTAAAAAAAAATCTAATAATCAAATAACAAAAACAAGAAACGAGAGGATAAGATAAAAGCGCAGCCTGCATTAAGACAGAAACAGTAGACTGGACAAAGTAGCCGACAGAAACAGTCCCATAATAAAGTAGGATTTGAAATAAAGAACTTAAGGGAGTGATTGACTCCCTCCAACAGAAGCCAAAATGTACATTTTTTTAAAACAAAGGTATACTTTAGTGAGTACAACAAACAAAAGTTTGGCAGAGAGAGAGAGAGAGTGGGTACCTCCTACAGAGCTAAAATCCACACTCCCAAAAGCTGCTCCTTCCACCTCCTCAGGCTCTCATCATCCTAAACTCCAGAATAACACATGCCAAGGAGTGCAGCCCATAAATACCAATAATTATAAGAAACAAAGGAATGATACTTAGAAGAAAATAATGAAACCTAAAGGACGGATATGGCACCAAACCTTATCTTTCTCCAGCTGATCCTTGAGACTGACCTTAGGTCCCAAATCAATCCCCTTGGCTCCTTTCCCATCCTCCTCCTCCTCTTCCTCCTCCTCATCATCATCCTCAGTGGCATACAGAGAGGCCACACTCATCTGCCTGTTGAGACCGTCATCTCCATCATGCCCATTCTCTCTCTTCTCCTTCTCCTCTTTTTCACCTTCCCTTACAATCAAAATCCCATTTTCTCAGCAACCTCTTTGTTCTCCTCCAAGCCCATGGTTTTAGAACTAGAGAGAGCTCCGACGGCCAAAGACATGGCACTCCCAACACATCAACAACAGACTCCAAGAGTCAAAACGGAGCAAGAAAAAGGCTTCTACCCACCCAACCACTCACTAACGGTCGAAAAACAAAGGAGCTCAAAAGCAACAAAGCTCAGATGCCTACGAATTTTAAACAGAGCAAGAGGGAGATAAAGAGACAATCCAAGAGAATGGCTACAAAAAGGCAGCAACTTGAAAGATCCCCTGCAAGAAACAAACAACGGAGCCCAGAAATGGGAATTCGCTTATGCGAGAACATACAGCAAGGAAAACCTCGAAGATGGCAACTTTAAGAACAAACAGAGGATAGCGACTCTTACAAGGAAAAACAAGGATAGTGAAGGGAAGTAGAAGAAGGGAAGAGAGGAGGAGAAGAGTGTTACTTGTAGCCTTGGCGGAAAAGCAGAGAGAAGCAAAAGAAGGGATGGACTTATTGAGAGGTGGACAGAACGTGAGGGTCACTAGCCACTAGAAACAGAGGAAAGAGAGAGGAGAGAGGAGAGAGGAGAGAGGAGAGCTCTCCATGAGATTGGTTGGAAAATGGCTGCATTTGACCCATTCCAAAAGATATCTTAGCACTTACCGGAGGAGAGATGGGCTCCAAATTATTGGCTACATCTATTAATTTATCTGCTTATTTAATGGAAGAATTATGGAGATGCGGGTGCGGTGTGGGACCCACAGCTTGTGCCCGCCCGAAGTTAACGTCAGATTGATTCGTTGCAGTGGATAGGTGTACCATCCTTGGGTTATAACTTATGAAGCGTTTAGTATAGATTGATCGATCTGAGATCAAAATGATATAGATGAGGATAACGAGGTTATCATATTTAATTACATTATAGTAATTTATATATCAATAATTTTTAATTATTTTATTTTAATATTTTT
>KE505178.1:475819-490178 GCA_000441515.1 Elaeis oleifera | reverse complement strand
ATAATAACATGTATCAAGTTTTTAATAAAGTTAGATAATTTAGGTATTAATTGATACTTTTTATGTCAATTTGTGACATAAATCAAAAACTCAAAAAATGAAAGTCAGAAAAAGGAATATGAAATTACAATCCATCCTAAAAATCTACAAGTAGAAACACCTGAAGAACCCAAAATCCTTGAGCCTAAAAATGAAAAAGATCATCTAGAAGGAGGCAACTTTTTGAAAGAAACCAATCCTATCTAGAAAGAAATTTCAGACTTGGTGCTGGGCAATAATCCTTTTGGTAACCTTACAGATGTTAACACCCGAGCTCATTCAGGATCTTTTCTAGGAAATAACTTTCAAAAAAATGAAAATAACCAAGTTCTTTCTGAATCAAGACCTATAAGCCAAAATCTAGAATTATACCCAGCTAAAGTCTATAATAAAAACCCACAAAAATTTTGACCATACTTACCATGAAAAATACTAAGAAATTTAAAATCTTAATAAAACTACCTTTGAATCTTAGAACTTCTAAGTTAGAATTTCAAGAATTTGTTGTATCTTGAAATCCGCTTATCTTCCATACTAAACACCTCCTTATTCTAATATCTATGATAAATAAAAGAATCTAACAAACTTTTAAAGCTCCTCTCACTTAAGGAAAGTAATAAGAAATTCTTAATTATGATTCCAACCAAAACCTCTTAGCAAAAGAAAAAGTTAAGCTTGAAGTCAGAACCCAATCCTTAAATAGATTTTTGTGGAAACCTCAATCATTAACTAGATCTTTGAAAAAATTTAAGAGAGAAAGCTTAGCACTAAAACATAAAGATCTTTGGCCTGTAAGGTATAAAAATCTTTTGTTTATCCTAAATCCCTTTAATATCCTTCAAAAGAAAATTAGTTATAAGACACCCATACTCCCGTGTCCTCAAAATCCAAGTACTTTGGCATTAAAATATAAACAAATTCCACACCAAAGAAAATTATTCAAAGATATCAAATCTAGGCTTCCAGTTAAACCTCTGTTAAGACCTTCTTGGAAGTTCAAAAGGAAAAGAAGAATTTTAACTTTCATAATCCTTCTAAAATCAAACCATCTCTAAATATGAATAAGAAAAAAAAATTATACAAAAAAGAGAGACCTCCAAATTCTTTAAAGAGACAGAAGTTGCTCAGCACACAGATGACTTTCAAATTCTAGCCTCATCTAATTTTAGACTAAAAACTATAGATGATAGTAGTTCAAAACAAATGACTTGTCATTCTATTAAGCAACAAAGATTAGAAATTTGGAACAAAGTACAAGGAATACTACCTTCTGAAATTCAAAATATTATTCTTAACAAAATTCTTCAACCAGATGAAATCAGAAAAATACTTAAAAATCTTAGTGAATATCTTACGATAGATTGGTGCTAGCCGAAATTGAGTATTCTAAATATAAATGTGAATCCTTCTAGTATTATGATTAGATCTTTATATAAAAGATTAGTTAGAATAGTCTCTGTGGACTACAACTATCCTTCAGACATATTTCCAAATTAGTTTCTACCATCTTAAAAGAACTCAGAGATGATAAAGAAAAATAGGTATGCTAGTCTATAGTGAAATTGAAGAAAGAAAATTAACTGAAACCATTTATCCTTTTCAAATTTATTATCTCACGCACACTCAATTTTTAGATAAAGATGACATCTTAAAAGATAAACCTATAGAGAAATTTGATATAGAAGACTATATCTTAGTTAATTATATTGATGTTTATTTGGAAGTTGCAAGATCATCTCAAAATTATAGATGTTGGTTAGATGATAGAATATGGGTTATAACTGATTTAACAAACCAATCTAATATCTTACCAAAAAAGGAAGAAAATTGGGACATCCTTTTAAACCCAAAAATTACCCAATCAAATTAAAAATAAAGTGCAAAATATTTTTGGAATAACTATACCTTATTCAAATTCATTACATAAGTGGTAAAATATATATATTTTCTACATTTCATAAGTTCATCCTCCATTTCTTTCGCTCATCTGTTCTTTACCTATCCTGGATAAGTAGAGGAATAGAAGAAAAAGATTCTATTCGAGAGTATCCAAAACCTATCCATAAAAATTTAAACCACTATCAGACAATGACCTTCTGCCATCATTCAAACCAAACAGTACAAGAAAGAAGGAAAAAAAAGAACTATGCTAATCCTTCTTCCAAGATGATTAATTCAAACTTAGTACCAGACAATGGCTCTCTGTTATCAGAGAATCCAAAGAAGCAGAAAAAGCAACATGTGATCCTCCATCAATCAATCTCATTTAGATATCAACAGGCAGCCGTAAACAACCATCACCAGAAGACAATGACTTGACTCCCCATCAATCATTCAAAAGATTCAAACTTCAAATTATTCAAGCTTAGATGAAAGGATCCAAAGAGAATCCAAAGACGTCTTATAAAATAGGTATGAATCTCTTCCTCACTCCATATCTCCTCTCATTCTTCACATCCTATTTCCTACCAAACAAATATCTCCAAATGTCATCTCGAGGGAATCACCAAAGACATTCCCATTGGCACCATTCTCATTGCCACCATCACCATCATTCTCAATGACACCTTCGCCATTCTCCTCGTCAAAGACTTCATTTCTGCTCTTCAGTCACTATCCAAATTTAGATGACCAACCACATCACCATATCACTATTCATATATCATCATCATCATCAAGCAATTCTTTTCAATCTCAAAACATTATCCAAGACATACTCCTCCACCTACTCGAACTCCACCACCAGTTCGACAACAAACCATCCAGAGGATCAGCATTCAGCAACCAATTCTCTTATTTACTAGCAACAACATCATTCACCAGAAGTTCAATATTCAACAGTCCATCAACAGCTAGCACCATCCATTCCTCTAATTCCTCTTGGATTTGAAGATGTGTATAGAGGCAGGCCAGGATGTAGAAGAAGCACACCACCACTACAGCAGTCAAAGCAATCCAGCACCAGCTCATCATCCAGTCCCAAGACTCTAATGTTCAAAAGATAGCACATTTGGACAGATGATACCTACTCACCAGCATCAAGTGAAATTCCGAAGTAAGTTTTCAAAAAGGAAAAGAAGTAGCCAAACAGGGAGACAAGCTCAGTTACTTTCATAAAAATCTATAATAATATGGTCCCCCTACCTCACTCTTTGCCTACAAAAAATAGCCAAAGAAAGATGCTCCACTGATAAAGTTGCTTCATCACCAAGAAAGTTGTCTTACTTCACCAACAAGAATTAATATGCTTTATCCCCAAGATGTTTCACCAATAACAGCCAGATGCTTCCCCTGCAAAATTATTCAAGTCACCTCATCAGCGATAGAGTTGCTTCACCACCAAGAAAGTTAGCTACTTTTTAACTACTTAGCCAGTAAGTTACTTTAGCATAAAGTAGATTCACGAGGCAAGCAAGATGACTTACTTCAGCACCAAGTTGCTTCAGCACCAAGCTACTTCAAGCCCAAGCAAGATGCTCACCCCCAGCTTCTATAAAAAGACCTCCAATGCCAGCATTAAAGAACAAGCTTTGGCAAGCCTTGACATAAGTCTTGGTAGAGCTTCACGAGTAATCTTGAAGCCAGTGGCTTCCCTGGAGAGCTTATTGAAGATCATATGCCAGGTTGAAGTTACAAGTTAGAGAGAGAGTGTTCTACTAAATAGTTTCTCTTATTTCTCCTATCTTGTACCCTTATATATATATCCTTCCCTTGAGTCCTTGTATAGTCCCATCCTTATGTGTGTTTTTGAGTCCTCTACATAAGTGTGAAGTTTGTTCAAGAGTCCATGTCGGAGAGAAGCAAGCTTCTGCAAGCTATCTCCACCTTCTGTATATATTGTCTCTGTGTTTCTTCATCCTGTAAGTTCTTCATGTTCGTGTGTTCTTCATCTGTACATATCCATGCATGAGTTTGTTTAATGAAGTCTTAGTTACTTTATTTTTCATTTCTTTGTTTGTTTCTTTGTGTTATTTGTTTAAATATTGTTTTAAATACTGCTTACTTTTCATCTTCTTCATCGTCGCATGCATCCTGCATTCATAAATACTACTCATTACCATTCATTACTATTTGCAAAATTACTATTTTGAAAATACTATTTATATAGTAGAAGTACTATTTGCATTCATACTTCTTCATATCCTTCTACGTTTTCATCATCTACCTGCATGCATGATTTCAAACCATATTTAAAAAAAAACTATTCATTACTATTTGGATACTATTTAAAAAAAATATATAAAAATTATAAAAATTAAAAAATCATAATAATTATATAGTAAATAGGTAACTTGCATATAGGACAAGTAAAATTTAAATTATATTAAAAATAATATAAAAAATTAAAATTAAAATCATATAAAAATCAAAAATCAAAATCAAAAAATAACTAACCTATAGGTAACTTAACTAGTAAGTCACCTAGCTAACCTTAGGAAGCTTTAGTGTCACCCTCAGGTAATCCATAGTATCATCTTAGAAACTCTGAGGTTCCTTAACCTATAAGCAACCTTAAGGACAACCTGTAGAGTGTTCTCCCCATAGTAAGTCCACCTATAGTGTCCATCCATAGTAATGTCCACTCCGTGTCCAACCTTAGGTATCGACCAACCTTAGAGTCCAACCTGTGTCCAGCCTTAGGTGTCCACTCTTAGTGTCCAAGCTTAGTGTTGTCTGACTAGTCTCTAACCCATAGGTGTCATCCATAGTGTCTGACCTTATAACCAATCTTAGGTTTCACCATCCACCCATAATGTCTGAGTTTAGAGTCTACCTTTAGGTTCACACTTAGGTTCACCCCTAGGAGACCTATAGTCCTATATCTACCCTGTGTGTCTACCTTGTAGAGTGTCTAGAGTGTTTAGGATCCACTAACCCTTAGTGAGTCCACTAACCCTTAGTGAGTCTTAGAGGGTCTTAGAGTCTTAGTGAGTCTTAGAGAGTCTTAGAGTCTAGATTGTATATTAGGAGAGTCGTATAGTGTCTAGAGTCTGATCTAGTCTGACAGAGTCTTAGAGTCTAGATTTAGAAAGTCTGATTCTACTGAACTGTGTACTATATTTATATCATAGGAGACTTCTGACTGTGAAGGTTCACATACCTGAGCTATAGTCTTTGATGGTATTAGTTTATAGTTCATAGTTAGTCTGTAATCTGTTAGTGGTATCTTGACGGGCCTTACTCTCTGTTATCTTAGAGTAAGCAAGATATTACTTATAGGTTCCAGCACATAAATCTTAGGGTTAGAGTTAGATATCTGAGCACCCTAGGAAGATTTAATCTGTAGTCTATTAGTAGTGTTTTGGCGGGCCTCACTCTGTGAGCAAGATTCTACTCTTAAATTTCATCTTATAAATCCTAGGTTAGGAGTCAAGCCATAGGAGGACTCTAATTTGTGGTCTGTTAGTGATGTCTTGGCGGGCCTCACTCTCTGAGTGAGCAAGATCCTGCTCATAGATCTTATCTTATAAATCCTATTGGTTAAAAATATTATGGTTCTTCCTTTAACCGGGAACTCTCTCAGAGTCGATCCTTGGGCGCCCACGATATTAGAGCTCATGTCATGTAGGCCTTGATACTCATCAGGTCTTGTTGGTATCAGAGCCTATGCTTTGATACTTACGTGCCTACGAGTTGGTACCGTTGGGTCTTGTTGGTATCGTTGGGTCATTTTGGTATCGTCGGGTCATTTTGGTATCAGAGCGTATGCTTTGATACTTACGTGCCTACGAGTTGGTACCGTCGGGTCTTGTTGGTATCGTCGGATCGTTTTGGTATCAGAGCTTGAGGAGGAAGATCTTTTTCCATTAACGGTTCATTCAGAGCCCGAAAAGGAGATGTTGTATGAGTCATAAGTTTAAATTTTATTGAAAGTCAGATCTTTTTTTGTCGTAGATTGATAACAGAACCCGGAGAGGGAGTAGTTCAGAAAGATCGAGGTTTGATGAGCAGTAGGGGCATCAAACAAGATTACTTAGGCTTGATCTGAGGAGCAGTGTCAGAATACCTAGGCTTGATCAAGAGAGAGAGAAGCTAGGTATTTTAGTAAGAACAAGGATTGATGAGCAATAGGGACATCAATCAAGATTACCTAGACTTGGTTCGAGGAGCACAAGGGTTGTATAACTGACGGATAGTTTGATGACGGAGACTCGGATGTACCTTTGAATGTAGGATTACTTCTAGACATGCCATTGTCGATGAAGGTCAGGGAGAGCTGCTACAGATGCAGGCAATAAAGACCGCAGAGAAGACTACCTTTGGCACCTTAGTTGGGTATCCGTCTCAAGCCTGAAGTTTCAGATCCTCTTTGTTAAGTCTCCTATGATAGGTATCTTTCTTGACTGCTTACTGAAATCATATTGTCAAGTCTCCAAAGATAAGTATCTTTTCTTGATCTTTCTTTACTAACTCTTTCCATCCTTGGAATTGTGATCACGAAGTGGTAGCAAGGATCACTAACATCTTTTAGGTATTGAGTCCTTTTCTAATTCTTCCTTTTTAGGCATTCTTTTATACTTGAGTCTTTTAAGTATTTTTCCATACTTTGTATAGAAACTAATAAGAGTCTAACATATAGGTATTTTGGTGTCTTTATAGTTAGGTACATTCTTTATTCTTTCCATTCTTTTAGTTGAGTAAGCAACTAGAAACTTTATTCTTTTTTCATTCTTTGATTCTTTAGTACATTCTTTTCTTTCTTTTAAACCCTATAAGGATGAGTTTCCTTTCAAGATCCTCTTCAACTAGTTCTTCTTCACAAGGAGAAGGTTCTGACAAGGCTTTAATAGAACTATCTGGCAAATAGTTAGACAAATGGATAATTCTAAAGGTTCCTAGGAGTTCCATTTATAAATCTACAAACTGGTTGTTATCAGACAACAGAATTAGAACAATAGAATTCACAATCCCTATAGAAAAGGAGCATGAATTAATCCCAATCTTGACATCAGAAATAATTAAATCTGCCCAAAAATCTAAGTTTAATTCATTTATATAGGATTAGTTCAAGTAGCAGTAAAATCATTGATCAGAAAAGGTATTAATATTGCTATCCTTCTATGTTTAAAAGATGGAAGATTCCTTGATTTCCAAGATGCCCTTTTAGGAATGGTTGAATCTAGTTTATTCGATGGCCTAATCTATTTCAATTGTAATGCAGATCTTACCATTAAGACTAAGAACAAAAATATTCTTAGAAATTTAGAATTAGAGGTTAAACTAGATGGATTTAATATGTTACTAGGATCATATCCAGCTGCGACCATGATTAGGGTATACTACAAAATATTAAACACATTGGAACATATAGGAGTAGTAAACAAAAGAACTCTAGGTTCTACAGACTACTTTCAGATAGATCCAAGTAAAAAAATGTGTTTGTCCCAAGAACCTTAGTTTGGGATCAAATTAAGCTTCCTAATGATTGGTTACTAAAGAAATCAGTACCAGCTATTAGAAAAGAACAAAGTAAATTGGATACAATCATTACAAATTTTGAAGGAAATGTTTCTATTAGATTTCAAAGAGGATTACAGCGAAGCTCAAGTTATAGGCTAGAACCCTCACAAGTCCAAATAAATCCATCTAGACATAGTTGTTCTACTTCTTCATCTTCAAAATTAAGTAATGTAAATTTTGAACCAAAGATTCCCAAACCTAGATATGAAGAACTTCAATCTCTGCCTACCGCACCTATTTATTCTCAAATTACTGATAGGAAAGATCCAGAGTTATATGTAATTGATATTGATTTTGAGCCATCTTTGGAAATGGATTTAGAAATAAACCTTTAGCAATCCTTTCCAAAGAATAGATGAGTAGATTACAAATAGAATATTATACCTTCCTAAAAATGATTGAGAAATAAATATCATTCTCTAAATGGCATACACTTATAAAAGAAGATCCAAAAGACATCAATATGATTTTAAGAAATGGTAAAGAATAAAAATTTAGAACCATCCAACCCAAAAATCATAGTCTCTCAGCAAGATGGGAAAGGAAGAGTTATTGAAAAAATATATCCTCCCCTTCAAGAAATTAGAATACCTATCAAAGAAATTCAGATAACAGCCTCACCATTCAAAATGAAGATAGATCCATCAGAAACTCCAAACGATAGAGATATTAAAAACATTATAGAGCAAAATAATTTTACAAATCAAAGTCTTAAAACTATAGGTGATCAATTAATTAGAGTAGAGAAAATAATTAAAGAAAAAAAATTTGGAGTTCAAGAAAAAATTCTTTACCCATTTTAAACCTTTGAAATAATAAAAACAATCAAGAGAATTAAACACTGATATTATAGAAGAAATAAACAAAAAACTTCAAGCTGTAGAAGGAATTCAAAGAGTAGAAGATACCCCAGAACAACCTATTAGACCTGGAACAGTAGCCACCTTAACCCAGCAAATTTCATCTTCATATGAAAGTAAAATTTTTAGTAAAGAAGAACACCAAATAATAAGATTACTAATTGCAATAGTTATCCTAGGAAGATGTATTACCCAAGGCCTATCCTTCTAGATTGAGTCCTAGAAGAAGAGGACAACTAATCCAAAACCAATATTCGACTAATACTATCTATAAATGGAACATAGATGGGGTAACCGAATATGGCATCCAAAATATACTTCAGGAGATGACTATGGTAACAAATACTTATAAAATCAAAACACACCTGATCATGCTATTGTTCAAAATTTTGTAGCTGGTTTCACTAGCCAGTTGAAGGATTGGTAGGATCACTACTTAGATGATGTAGGTAGGAATCGAATCCTTACTACAGTTTGAAAAACTGCAGATGGAACAATTCTCAAAGATGAGGAAGAAACAAACATACAGGATGCTGTTCCCACCCTTATCTTTGCAATTGCTAAACATTTTTTAGGATATCCATCAAAACTAAGAGATAGGACTACAGAAATCTTGACAAATCTAAGATGTAAAAAATTACAAGATTTTAGATGGTATGAAGATGTCTTCTTAACAAAAGTAATGACTAGAGAAGATTGCAACCAACCTTTCTGGAAAGAAAATTTGTTGCAGGTCTCCCTACCGTGTTCTCTGAGAAAACAAGAACTAAACTTAGGAGGCAAAATAATGGTAGAATTCCTTATGATAGATTGACATATGGAGACCTAGTTAATATCATAAATGAGGAAGGATTACTACTTTGTAGTGATCTAAGACTCAAACAATAAATTAAAAAGGAACAATTAAATTCTAAAAAAGAGCTAGAAAATTTTTGCAAACAATTTGGACTTCAACCCCTTAAAACTCAAAAACCTAAAAACTTTGTAAGAACTGCTACAAAGAAAATCTTTTAAAGAAAATCAAAATCTCTAGCAAAGGGCAAGAAACTAAATTATCTCAATACAAACCCAAAAAGCTCAATTGGCCTAGGACAAAAGCATCACCACCAATTTGTTACAAGTGTGGAAGAATGGGACATTTTAGTTGAAACTGTAAGGTAAAAGAAAAATAAATAATTTAGAAATAGATGAATCAGACCTTCTAAAATCAATAAAAAATCAACTAAAAATTTTACTCCTAGAATCAGATTTGGAGTCTGAGGCCTCTCAAGAGTTTAAAGATAGTGTTAAATTATCCTCAGAATCTAAAGATAAAAAGATATCTATGTAATTACCAAAGAACAAGATTTATTACTAGAGTTTATTGATAAAATAGAAGATCCTGAACAAAGAAAAGAATATTTAGCCAAACTCAAAGAAACTATAAAAGAAGAAGATAATGTAAAAGAAATAAGAACAACTTATAACTTAAATAATATTTTAAGAAGATTTGAATCATCAAAAGAGAAAGAATAACCACTCAAGAACTTCAAATAGAAATCAATCTTTTAAAATTAGAAATTGAACAAATAAAGAACACCTTAAGAATTTCAATGACAAAGATCTATAGAAGGTGGTACAGAAATTCTAAACCAAACAAATGCGCAAAAGTGGTGCATCAAAATAAGTCTTACCATAAAAATGAATTTAAACTCAACACAATAGCACTAATAGATTTCGGAGCTGATCTAAATTGTATTCATGAAGAATTAATCCCAACAAATATTTGAAAAATAATAAAATTTAAGAATTGCTAGTGGTTCAAAACTCAATATAGACTATCAATTAACAAATGTCAAAATCTATAATAATGATATAAAAATTCAAACTTCATTCATTCTAGTAAAAAATCTAAATCAATCAGTAATTTTAGGAACACCATTTCTCAATTTAATTAAGCCGATTTATGTAGATGATGAAGGAATTAATGGAAAAATTTTAGGACAAGATTTATATTTCCAATTCATTTAAAATTTCTTTCCTTCCTTCTCTACAAATTTCCTTTCCTTCTTACCATGACCTTTCCTAAATGAAGAAGAAGAATATAGATATAAATTCCATATGAGAGTTTTTTCAAACCCATCCACAAATTCTGGCCAAAAGAACTATCAGAAAGAGATATTATTTTATACAGGTATAAAATTCTTTACTCTTTCTCAAAGCAAACCATCATCATTCCCAGCTTCCACCTCAAAATAATATCATCTGAAGAAGGGAAAAAAGACTATGCTAAATCCTTCTTCTAAACAAGAGAAGGAAAAAAAGACTATGCTAATCCTTCTCCAAAAATATAATAGTAGATGTCCTAGAATTGTCTCTTCATTAGCTGGCAGCAAAAATTCCTTCCCAATAGATGTTCCATCCAAAATATTTCACCATCAAAAGTTGCCACCTCATCAGCAAAGGTACTTCACCAACAAGTTACTTTAGGCCACTCCACCAACAAAAGTTGATTCTTTACCAAGTCACTTCAACAATAGACAGATGCTCCACTGACAAAATACTGCACCGACAAGATAACTAGCCAGATGCTTTCCCAGAAAAGTTATTTCTTCATCGATAAGTCATCTCACTACCAACAAAGTTGTCACATCACCAGCGAAAGATGCTTTATCAACATGTTACTTCAACACTGACAAAGTTACTTCATCAGTAAGCTACTTCACTGACAAGTTAATTAGCCACCAAGTTACTTTAGCTCCAAGTTGCTTCACCATCAAGCAAGATGTTCACCTTTAGCTTCTATAAGAAGACCTCCTATGCCAGCATTGGAGAACAAGCCTTGGCAAGCCTTGACATAAGTTTTGGTAGAGCTTCACGAGCAATCTTGAAGCTAGTGGCTTCCCTGGAGAGCTTATTGAAGATCATATGCCAGGTAGAAGTTACAAGCCAGAGAGGGAGTGTTCTACTAAATAGTTCTTCTTCTTCCTCTTGTCTTGTACCCTTGTATATATCTTTTCCTTGAGTCCTTATACAGTTTCATCCTTGTGTGTATTCTTGAATCCTGTACATAAGTGTGAAGTTTGTTCAAGAGTCTGTATCGGAGAGAAGCAAGCTTCTGCAAGCTATCTCCACCTTTTGTATATACTATCTCTATGTTTCTTCACCGTGTAAGTTCTTCATGTTCATGTGTTCTTCATCTATACATATCCATGCATGAGTTTGTTTTAATGAAGTCTTAGTTACTTCATTTCTTCGTTTCTTTGTTTGTTTGTGTCTTCTTTGTGTTATTTTGTTTAAATACTACTTACTTTTTATCTTCTTCATCATCGCATCCATCCTGCATTCATAAATACTATTCATTACTATTCGTTATTATTTGCAAAATTACTATTTCGTAAAATACTATTTGCATAGTAGAAGTACTATTTGCATTCATACTTCTTCATATCCTTCTACATTTTCATCATCCACCTGCATGCATGATTTCAAAACCATAATTTTAAAAAAACTATTGCATTACTATTTACATACTATTTAAAAAAATAAATAAAAATTATAAAAATCATAAAAAATTATATAGTAAATAGATAACTTGCATATAGGATAAGTAATATTTAAATCATATTAAAAATATATAAAAATTAAAATTAAATAAAAATAAAGAATCAAAAATCAAAAAAATAACTAACCTATAGGTAACTTAACTAGTAAGTCACCTAGCTAACCTTTGGAAGCCTTAGCGTCACCCTCAGGTAACCTATAGCGTTATCTTTAGAAATTCTTAGGTTTCTTAACTTATAAGCAACCTTAAGGACAACCTGTAGAGTGTTCACCCCATAGTAAGTCCACCCATAGTGTCCATCCATAGTAATGTCCACTTCGTGTCCAACCTTAGGTATCGACCAACTCTGGAGTCCAACCTGTGTCCACCCTTAGGTGTCCACCCTTAGTGTCCAACCTTAGTATTGTCTGACCAGTCTCCAACCCATAGGTGTCATCCATAGTGTCTGACCTTAGAAATCAGTCTTAGATTTCACCATCCACCCATAGTGTCTGAGTTTAGAGTCCACCTTTAGGTTCACCCCTAGGAGACCCATAGTCCTATGTCTACACTGTGCGTCTACCCTGTAGAGTGTCTAGAGTGTTTAGGATCCACTAACCCTTAGTGAGTCCACTAACCCTTAGTGAGTCTTAGAGGGTCTTAGAGTTTTAGTGAGTCTTGGAGAGTCTTAGAGTCTAGGTTGTATATTAGGAGAGTCGTATAATGTCTAGAGTCCGGTCTAGTCTTAGAGAGTCTTAGAGTCTAGGTTTAGAAAGTCTGGTTCTACTGAACTGTGTACTATATCTATATCATAGGAGACTTTTGACTGTGAAAGTTCACATACCTAAGCTATAGTCTTTGATGGTATTAGTTTATAGTTCATAGTTAGTCTGTAATCTGTTAATGATATCTTGACGGCCTTACTCTCTGTTATCCTAGAGTAAGCAAGATATTACTTATAGGTTCCAGCACATAAATCTTAGGATTAGAGTTAGGTGTCTGAGCACCCTAGGAAGGTTTAACCTATAGTCTATTAGTAGTGTCTTGGCGGGTCTCACTCTGTGAGCAAAATTCTACTCTTAGATTTCATCTTATAAATCCTAGGTTAGGAGTCAAGCCATAGGAGGACTCTGATTTGTGGTTTGTTAGTGGTGCTTTGGCGGGCCTCACTCTCTGAGTGAGCAAGATCCTGCTCATAGATCTTATCATATAAATCCTATTGGTTAGAAATACTATGATTCTTCCTTAATCGGGAAGCTCCATCAAAGTCGATCCTTGGGCGCCCATGATATCAGAGCTCACATCATGTAGGCCTTGATACTCATCAGGTCTTGTTGGTATTAGAGCCTATGCTTTGATACTTTATGCCTACGAGTTGGTACCGTCGGGTCTTGTTGGTATAGTCGGATCATTTTGGTATCAAAGCCCAGGGAGGGAGATCCTTTTTCCCTAACGGTTCATTCAGAACTTGGAGAAGGAGATGTAGTATAAGTCATAAGTTTTAATTTTTATTGGAGTCAGATCTTTTTCTCTATCGTAGGTTGATAACAGAGCCCGAGGAGAGAGAAGTAGTTTAGAAAGATCGAAGTTTGATGAGCAGTAGTGGCATCAAACAAGATTACTTAGGCTTGGTCTGAAGAGCAGTATCAGAAAATCTAGGCTTGATCTAGAGAGAGAGAAGCTAGGCATTTTGGTAAGAACAGGGATTGATGAATGATAGGGGCATCAATCAAGATTACCTAGGCTTGGTCCGAGGAGCATAAAGATTGTATAACTGACAGATGGTTTGATGACGGAGACTCGGATGTACCTTCGAGTGTAGGATTGCTTAAGGGAATACCGTTGACGACGAAGGTCAGAGAAAGCAACTACAGATGCAGACAATAAAGACTGCAGAGAAGACTACCTTTGGCACCTAAGTTGGGTATCCGTCTCAAGCCTGAAGTTTCAGATCCTCTTGTGTTAAGTCTCCTAAAATAGATATCTTTTCTTGACTGCTTACTGAAATCATACTGTTAAGTCTCCTAAGATAAGTATCTTTTCTTGATCTTCTTTTACTAACTCTTTCACCTTTGGAATTGTTATCATGAAGTGGCAGCAAGGATCTAGTAAAGAGTCTTTTGAGTATTCTTTTGAGTCTTTTACTAATTCTTTTTTTTTTAAACGTTCTTTTATACTTGAGTCTTTTAGGTATTTTTTCATACTGACAAGAGTCTAACATCTTGTAGAATCTAACATATACGTGTTTTCTTTTTTTATTATTTGTCCTTAGCTGTGTAAACAACTAGGAATCTTATATATTCTTTCCATTCTTTGTAGTTGCGTAAGCAACTAGAAACTCATTCTTTTATTTTTTATTTAAAAATTTTTAATTTATTTTTATTCTTTCATTTTTTCATATCTAGACTACTGAGGTAGCTAGGTGTCTAATCCTTTAACTATGAATAGATATAACCCGTTAAAACTTATAACAGAG
>KE505178.1:362843-395274 GCA_000441515.1 Elaeis oleifera | reverse complement strand
CTACTCTCTCTCTCTCTCTCTCTCTCTCTCTCTCTCTTTTTTGAAAAAGCATTAATCATTATTATCTTTTCTAGGAAAATATATTAATTGTATATATCTCTACAACCATTTGAACTAAACTCTCATGTGGGCTGCACTAGTCTATTCTTTATCAATTATCATATCCAAGATTGATAGGTGCACCTCCAATTTGTAAGAGGTAATTCCTTATTACTATATAGAAAATAATCATAATGAGAAGAAAATTTACATCCAAGTGCCATGAATATTTTCTCATTTAATCAATTATCAGTTATACTTGAATCATGCACCACTATAATCAACGTATCATTACATTGAATATTCATAAATATCATTTGGAATGTTATTTTGGAATGATTTACATCTGTCAAACCTTTTGGTAGTAGAAGAAGGAAAACCATCTCGATATGTCCGACTTTATCATTTCAGATATAGACAATGTAAAGGCATGATCATATCGGCCCGTGAATATCAGCGATGGTTATAATCAAGTCATTATCGCATGATTAAATAGTCGTAACCACCCAGGCACGTGGATGACTATTATGGCTCATAATTCCACAAACTAACCATTGTCAGGTGTTTTTTTTTTGGGTAGAAGCTATACAGTTATTGTATGTCCTGCTCGTTATGGGCATGGCATCCGATCTTTCTTTATAAATAGAAGAAGGCTGGGGATCTTCATATAAGTTTCTCGATGCTCATTCCACAGCACAAATTCTCTCTCGAACTCTCTCTCTTATAGTGTTCTCTGAATCCCAATTGACTTTAGCATTGAAAGATCTCTTATCGAAAAAATTTCGACAAAAAATTTATTTTAGATCCCAAGAAGCAGCAGTAATCTCACCAACCTCAAGCATATTTCATCCCTATAGTTCTTAGCCTGGTCTTGAAGTTGGCTATACTGCATCGTTGATCATCTGGCCCGCCGTATTGCATCATGCATTGGGATGGTACTGTTGCCCACAGCTATTAAAACTCTTTCCAAATGCGCTGGCTTTAGCATCATTTGAGCTCAGCCTTTGGCATCCACACTTGAAACCTTCAACCCCTTGAGTCCTTGACCACTCAATCGCACTATTAGTGGTAGCTAGAAAGGAATCGGTAGCATAGATAATCCACAGATATTGAGGATATGTGACGTAAAAACTAGACAGAGGCCTTAGTAGGTTCCGTGGTCGCGGGTACTAGATTCCATTTCTCTTTTTCCCCGGTTGTCGAACAGTGTAACCTGCTGGTTTGATCTGGAAAAGCAAAGGGAGAGGAATAGTTGCAAAACCCATTTGCAAGCTAATGGCCACCTCTGGCAGTAAAAGAAGACAAAGGTTCCCATCCTTGCCCTGCCCCACAGCTATTCGTGCTTCAAGAGGGATCCGTTCATAATTGAACCAAACTATATGGGGAAAGATCAAATGAACGGCTAAGGGATATCTAAGGATGGAAAAGGTCAAAGTGGCTGCTGCAACTTGGAAAAAGGAAGGGTTCAAAGAATTCTTTAAAAGGTAACCAGAGACAGCAAGGTCACAGTTGTATGTCTGCAAGCTAAATGATGTGATCTTCCTTGAAGCCCACTGGGTGGATTTTCCTGTCAGCTTGATTTAGGATTGTGCTTTCTGTGGATTGCTACAGTACTAGTGATTTGAATTTTTGGATCTAGAGGCAGGGTTCGGATTGGATCTTTCACACGAAAGAATGATTTATCATTTATCCATGGTTGGATCGCATAACAGCGGTTAGGAGATTATGAAAGAGAGAGTTCGGAGTGCTTTGAGAGCTGTGCGATGCATAATCCAATGGTTGATGTTGCCAAAGGAGAATAATCATTCTTTTGTGCGGAAGATACAAACTAAACCCCTACAAGCGAGTTGTCCCATCTTGTCTGATTATCTTCTTGCTTGAATTGAGCCAAGTAAAAATTAAAGACTAAATCACAATTTATTAAAGGAAATATCTTTAGGTCATGTCATGTCGATTCAATTTATTCCAGTAAGACTTGGGCTTTTGATCTTGGGCCAATCTGATACCATGCTGTTTAGAGTTCGGATTTTCTGTGGTGCATATTTGGCATGGCAGATGGTTATACATTCTTGGATAGCATGAATTAACTGAAATTTATGGCTCCTAAAATTACGATGCTAGATAATTTTATCTAGCATTGAATAAATATTTATAATTTATTAGTGGATTGTTTTATTTACATTTGTAGTATTTGCCAGCTCAAATACTTGGTGTGAAACCACCATAAACTTTACCGTGACTTTGATATGCAAGAAAACAAGCATAGAGCAGCAGAAAATGCGTTCAACATGGATATATGAATTTTAGGGACTTCCGGATTGCTAGAAGTATTAAGTTTAGTAAATATTATTGGTCCATTTTCTATTAATTTAGATCTTTAGATTGCATTTGATAGTGACAATCTATCGAGATTGCTGGCAATTTAAAAGGGTTCCATCAGATTATCATGTTTGGTATACTTTTTGAATTGATAATCTAGATTACCTTCCATGAGGTAATCTGAATTATCAAAGGGAGGCATGGCTATCCAGATTATCGCTATTTGATAATCTTGTAATAATTTTTTAGATAAAATATTCTCAAAAATTCGGACGATCTTTTCCTTACGTTGGGCAGCGAAAATAGGGTGGGCCAAAACTCGCGCTCTCCTCCACAAAATTCGGTCGGCTGGCAGTGGTATCAAAATTTGACGAATCGGTGGGCCACCGCCGTCTCCCAACTGCCGGCCGTCGGTAGCTATCGAGAAGCAAGAAGAAACACCGGTCAAGACGAGATTCGACGACCCATCCTCCTCCCTTTTTATTTGTTTGTTTGGTTAACTGGGCCACCGACGAGCTGTGTCTGACGCCACTGGCTACCTAGATGTTGCCGTTGGAGTCACCGCCGCATCCCGAACAACGGCCTACAGTCACTGTGCAGAGAAGGAGGCACGGCATGGAGGAGCCGGCGATCTCTTTCTCCCTTCTTTTTTTTTATCTAATGTGAGGAAGGAGATGATTGGGCTCGGTAGGGATCAAGTGATGTCAGTCGCCACTGGCGGCGTCGTGCTGGATGGCCGTGAGGGATGGGGTGCGGAGGACTGGCAGTGTGGGTGGATGAAGGGGCGATGGAGGCGACTGCGAAGAATGCAAGGTGCAGATTCGCGAGACGCCAGGGGACGATGCAAGGGGTGGCCGGGGGTAGTGCTGGAGACGTGACTGTAGGGGGCGAACGGTCTAGGGGTCGAGTCGGAACAGTCGGGGGTTAGAGGGGTTGTGGCGTGCAGGGGAAGGAGAAAGAAAGAAAAAAAATATAATATAATATATATAATATAATATATATTATATATTATAATATATAATATATTTTATTTTTTATTCTGAAAAATAGAAATTTGTGCATGGGGTAAGATTT
Organism: Elaeis oleifera; assembly: GCA_000441515.1. NCBI lineage: Eukaryota > Viridiplantae > Streptophyta > Magnoliopsida > Arecales > Arecaceae > Elaeis > Elaeis oleifera. The sequence continues at coordinate 391,842 of KE505178.1, read as the reverse complement.
TTAATAAATTTAATTAAAATATTTAAAATTAATGTTATATTATCAGTAATTTGATTGTCATACCAAATATGTCAATCAAGATTTTCAGTAATTTTATTGCAACATTACTTGTATGTATCAAATACAGTAATCAATATTACTAGCAATCTATCCAGAGTGCAGGTAATCCAAATTATCACTGTTTGGTAATGTACTAAATACAATCTTAGAGTTAAGAAGTTGGTTAAGAGATAATTCATTTATTTCTCGACTAAGTTATCCTTTTATCTACATAAATTGGACCACATAGAAAGTGTTTAGGTTTACAGATACTATTGATTTTCTCTATTAAGTGTTAACCTAATTTTTAAATCAATCAACTATTTCACAAAAGAAGTGATCAGGCTGCTTCCGGTCTACTCTTTGTGAGCCGCACGTTGACGGCCCCCTCTTAGTTTCCAATTTTTTCAAAAAAGCAATTTTGATTTATCACATACATCAAATTCAACATCAGCCACGTCACCCAATCCCCATATTTAAGTAGAATTCGCACGTGTCATGGACTAGAAGTGTTATCTCTCTCATTTTTTTAAAAATAAAAATTTGTCGCTTCATCTTTTATTAGCAAGTGTTGCTCCTTGTCATCCCGTGTGTGATAGGCGTTCAAATAGGAATGAAAACCGTAAAATATTACTATGCTTGGTCACATGACTCAAACTCGAATCTTATCCGAAATACCTTTTTGGTGCCTTATATAGTATAACGTATTGTGCATCTAGAATGAATCCAACCTAAGTAAATTATTACTTGATGGTCCACGCAATCACATCTAAGTTCCTTTTCAACGTTTCAACTAAAGGCAAGAATGCAAATGGACCAAGGTCTGGAATGGTGCACACACACAAAAATTCCATCAAACTAATTACAGCTTTCTCATCACTAAACTGGAAAGCCAGCAGCCAACCACCGTTCTGAGCACCATATCCAATGGCCGGAACACCTATCACCTCCGCCTTGGTCAACTGAAATCTATTAGCTTCTGACCTACATGGGCGCGCCTACGACCTAACTCGTTCCAATTCCCTCAGCTACCAACCCAACCGACAAATTTTGATAACCCCACCCATCAGACGGCCAGGATCATCCAACCCAAAGTAACTCCCGTTGCCTGCTGCCGGCAAAACAGCGGAGTCCCCACCACGCCGAAATGTACCGTCCGTTAACTTCTTAACAGCAACCAGTCGGCATGTCCCCCACCGTCTCGTTTCACAGAAACGAATCATCGCCACGTGTCATGGGTAGACCGGCGCTTCACAATAGCACGCATAAATTACCCCAATTCCTATCTCACTAGGCGGGCCAGCTGGAACGGGAAGATGTTTGGTGCTTGAATGGTGCTAGAATTGGGCCCGTAAGTTTGATGGTTTGGGTTTGGGGATGGCCATCCGACGTCGAAGGGATCTCCACGCGACGTATTTACTGAAAAAATATCAAATAGTCGAAATTCCATATATTTCTTTATTTATTTAGAATTAAATTAAAATTCTCTTCTCTTCTTCGTCCGTCTCCCATTTCCTTCTCTTTCTGCAATCCGCAAACGGCCACTCGCATCTATATATACCAACTCGTGTCTTTTTCGGAGCCCGGTAGTCCTCCTCTCCCTCCCCTCTTTCCCATTTAGGTATTCTCGTCGGCCGCTCTCTATCAATTGGGTTGCGTTGTTGATGGCCGCGACGAGCCAAGCGAGCCTGCTCCTTGCGAAGCAGCTGAAAGGTGAGGATATGATCCTTTCTTGTCGATGCTGATGGTTACTAGGGTTTTCTTTGGGGGGATTGTTTTGTTGGCGTGCATCTAGTGGATGAAATGTTTTGTTCTTCTTATTGTTGGATCAGATCTTACCAAGAATCCTGTGGACGGGTTCTCGGCTGGCTTGGTTGATGATACCAATGTTTTGAGTGGAACGTGACTATCATCGGTCCCCCTGATACGCTCTAGTGAGTCGTGGCTTCCCACCTCGTGTAATCATGGTTTTATCTCTTCTTTTGTTGTTTATCTCTTTGGTTCTTGTTATTGTGAATTCTTTGGTAGAAAGTTGAATCTTTTTGTTGTTTGGGCTGGTTGATTGTTTGGACTGCGTGAAAATTGGGATTTTTATGGACTCTGTCAGGCTGGGGCTGATTTGTGTTGTAAAGTTAGGTTTTTAATTCAATTGCTTGGGGCTTTGCATGACTTGAACTTGAAAAGATAGGATCTTTGATTGTAATGCCTCAAAAGAACTTTATTTCTTGTTATCTTATACCTCCTGCAAAACTCTTTGTTTTGGTCCTACAAGACTTTTATTATTAATTTTCTGGTAATTATTTGATATTTTGATGCGGAAATGAGTCTGTCAGAGAATTTTCTAATCTGAGTTTTGCAGTGCAATTCATAGTTTCACAAATAAACTCATGATTGTTGAAGTCCTGGCTAGGGATGGGAACCCATAGCAAAGCGGGATCTTTTAAGCTAAGCCCAAATTGATGAGTCAGGGCTTTTGATTACGCTGTGGGAGGAGAGTGGGAACTGTAAACCATCTGGTAAATTTTGTTTGACCATTTGTACCTGCAGAACTTGCTTTGCTTATAATTTCAGGTTCCCTGGTTATTAGGTGGATGTTTGTATGTCCATACAGTGTGTTAGCTTATGTTTGGAAGCGATTTCAGGACACTCTCCATCTTGATGGTGGCAATGGATAAGGAACCAATAGTCAAGTGAGATCATGATGCCACCCACTTTTGATAGGCTACTGCCTGTATAACTTTTTGTGCTGCGGCCCATGTATTGGAATTTGTAAATGGTTTTCTGAATTCAAAACCTTTGCAAGAAATTCTTCTCTTGCATCTTATATTCCATGTTATTTGATGATGATTTGTTAGCGAACCTGTAGGAATCAGAGAAGAAGATCACTGTAAATGTTGGAGAGAATATCAAACTGTTATATAGTGGCTTAAATGTTGTCATTTTTGATGATCCATAGGCAGTTCTTAGACTTCGATAAATTCAACTCACCTTTTCCCTCTTTTTGTATTTGCTAATCCTTGTTGGTATCTAATCTGGCAGTGATGGTGGCTATTTTAATGCAATTATGAGCTTTCCTGCCAACTATCCCAATAGCCCTCCAACAGTCAGATTTACATCAGAGATGTGGCATCCAAATGGTTAGTTCTAAAGTGTGTTTAAATCATCCCATTTACCTTACCATGTGAAACAACATATAAGAATGTCTTGTTTCGTATTGGAACTTCAGTTTATCCTGATGGCCGTGTTTGCATATCAATTCTTCATCCACCTGGGGAGGACCCAAATGGATATGAGCTTGCAAGTGAGCGTTGGACACCTGTGCATACGGTATGGCTTTTCACACGTTATAATGCTGTATTCTCTTTGTTTATATGGATTTTCTTTCTTAATTGACTTCCTATTAAGAGTGTTCTAATTATCTCAGAAATGGCGCAAATAGGATCCCATATTTATATTCATTTTTGATATCGAGCAAATAGCCAATCCAAATGTCATATCAATTCTAAAAATTCTGTTAATTGTAATAGGTCTGAGCATCATTGTTCTCACATGATCCGATCATCTTCAAGCTCAAAAAATTGAATCCTGCATTAGAGATTGAATTTAGTTATATAAGGATTGTTTCAGTGGATCAGCAATTCCCTGTGTTATACTTTACAAAGATTTTCTCTTTATTTGGTACAACAATGAAGGATTATGTTCTAACATTCATCTTTTGGGTGATAGGATACATATTTAATGGAACTTTTCTGGTCATTTCAAATGAATGGAATCATTTGCTTTATAGAGAGGTTCAGATTATTTTAGCATAACTTTTGACATTGGAACCTCATAGATTGTTAGCTAGTAGAAGAAACTTGAGGCCTGCTGGAACTTACGGATATAGACCTGAGTAATTTTAAATTTGAAACAATGAAAGTTATTCAAGAAGTGTGGCATATTAAAAATATTTTAAGGCTCCATAAATTTAACCATCGACAGTTTTGATGACTCAAAGTTTTTCTTACTTTGTAATTATAAATTCTTGATTTTATTCTAATACTTGTCCTAATTTATAACAATACTATTTAACAGATGCAAGTTGATCGATTTGTATTGATTAATGATAAGTTATATGTAGTTGTTTGGTCAATTCTATGCAGAACTGTTGTTGTTAATCCCTGCATGTTATAAGCGTTGTTTCTTTGATGTGTTTGACCGGATTTGACCCAAAAATAACCAGATAGATCAGTAAAATAATTCTTGAGCCAATTCAACTGGACCTGAAGGCAAGTGGACCAATCTTAGATTAGTATCTTTCTGTGGCAATTCAAAAATATGGATGAAGCTTAGATTGTGCTGAAACTACATCCGGCTTGACCTGCTTGCAGCCCTTCAAGTGAAAGAGGGATTAAACTTCAGTAGAGAAAGTTAATTGATATCTAGGGGACCATAACTTTTGTAGTTTAGGAAATAATCCTATGATAAAATAAATTGAGGAGTTATTCTAAATGTGTGGGTTCAATTTTCCCTGTAGGATTGTAGGATTCATTTTCATTATTTTATCGACAATGGTTTGCCTATAATGCTTTTTTGACTGCGAAGAGATCTACGTTCTGCAGTGTTGTGTGTCTATTTATTTAGGTTTGTAATCATCTGAAGGTGTAAAATCTTCATATTTATTTCAATATTTAACTTTATATGTATTTTTCTTGGAGCATGTCACTACATCAGAATAATGGGATACATGAAATATGCAGGTTGAGAGCATAGTATTGAGCATTATCTCTATGCTTTCTAGTCCTAATGATGAATCTCCAGCCAACATTGAAGCTGCTGTAAGTGAAAATTTTGTATTTTTAGACACTGCTTTTCTAATTCTTATTATTCTTGATTTCTCTTTATCAATTGTCATGCATTTATCCATTTATGAAAATATATCTCTAGGTTGCAGCCCATTGAAGGCTACAAGAAACAGTTGACATAAGAAAATTCTGTATTATACTGTTTTCAATTTGTTATGTTTTAGATATATATATTTTATGTGTTCATTTTAAGATCTCATGTATTTACTGATGGTCTTCACTATTCTGTGAAGTTTGACTTCTTGGATATAATCTGGACTTCAGTTAATGAGAGAGTTTGAATAAATATCATTGGAAAATGTGAAAATGGCACTAATATCATTGATTGGTTTTGCTTATTCATATACAATTATCCAATGTAAATCTTTGTTTGAGATGGATTTGTGAATATACTAGCTAATCATATATATATATATATAAAGTGATACTTACCGGAGGAGCCTTGGGGTGTTGCTAGTGCCTCCAAGCATTGTGGTGTTGCCAACTCAGATTGCTGACGTGTGTGCTGACGGTGCAGTTGGTATTGACTGTGCGTGCTGCTCTACTTCTCCCGATATGCTGCGTGGCGTCCTCGTTGACGTGTGCAATTGGTTCATTGTGCAGGCAGTCAGTGTGCGTTCTCCCATCGTGATGTTCGATAAGCGTCAAATCTGTGGATGGGAAGAGAAAAGAGGAGAGGGGAGAGCACGTGGAGGAGGTGTCTTACCTCTTTATTAGGAGAAAGAAAATCGGACAGAAGAAAGAGAGGAGAGGGGAGTAAATCTTTGAAAAAACATCTGGATATTTCTGAGAGAAGGATTGTTGCCTTACCTGTTTATTAGAAGGGAGAGAGTTATATAATTTGAATGAAGAAGAGATGACTGTTCGAAGAGAGGATTCAAAGATGAACACGGATCTGTGGATGGGAAGAGAAGAGAGGAGAGGGGAGAGCACGTGGAGGAGTTGCCTTATCTTTTTCTTAGGAGAGAGAAAATAGGACAGAAGAACAGAGAGGAGAGGGGAGAGCAGGTGGAGGAGTTGCCTTACTTTTATTTTGGAAAAAACGTCCGAACATGTCTGAGAGAAGGATTGTTGCCTTACTTGTTTATTAGGAGAGAGAGAGTTGCATAATTTGAATGAAAAAGAGATGATTGTTCGAAAAGAGGATTCAGAGATGAACAATGGAGTTGTCAAATCCAAATCATTTTCATTTTCATTTCATACCCATTATTCTATATTTGTATGTATTATCAGGAGGTTGAAGTGTTTGGACAAAGCAGCGAAGGAAGAGAGACTGAGAAGGCTAGCAGAAGAAAAAGGAACAATGATTGGAGATCAAAGGAGAAAAGGCAAAGAGTTCTGTTGAGGTCATTTGGGAAGAGTATTCAGGTAAATTTTTTCCTCATTATCTTAGATTTTTTCTCTCATCAGATTAGATTAACTGTTATGACACATCGTAAAGTACTAGGACTTTCTTTAGATAAGAACATCATTTGAGGGATATTGGGACGGTTGCTGATGCAGTAGCCGTCCAGTCTCAATTAAATGAGGGTCTGAGGATTGTTTGGATTATCCAAACAACTTTCAGTACAGATTAAAAAAATTTAGAAGGATAGGGTTGCTACTGTGGATGTAGTAGCCGTCCGCTATCAATGAAATTAAGCTCTCAGGGTTGCTTGGATTGGCCAAACAACCTTTTGTAGAGAAAAAAAGATTTGGTAATTAGGAGATGAAAGAAGAAAGAACAGAGAAAAGAAGAAGAAGAACGCAGAGAAATGCCATTGGTTGAGGGATCGGGAAGAAAGAAAAAAGAAACAGAGAAAGAAAGAAAGTGAACGGAAGACGGAAGAATAGAGGGGAAAATCGGTTAACGGCTTAACGGGTTTCAGTTGTCAGTTAACAGGTTGGCGGGTTTCAGTTATCAGATCGGGTTTATAGGGTTGGAGGCTGAATTTGACCTGGATTGAACATGGGTTAGGTTGAAATTGGTTGGGTTACCTTTGAAATGGATTTGGGTTAGGTCAGATCGGCATCTAGATTAGGGTTACAGGGCTTGGATTTGGGTTAGTAGGTTTGAATTGGGTTGGTTAGGCCAAATCAGCATCTAGATTTGGGTTACAAGGTTGGGCTCTGATTAGACCAGATAATTAGGATCAAGGTTAATTAGATCACATAATCAGCTTTAAGTCAGATTAGGGTTACAGGAGTTGGCTTAGGGTTCTGATGAAGAATCTAGGGAGAAGGAAGATAGAAAAAAGTTCAGTGGCCGAACAGAAAACAGGAAGAAGAAACAGTGGGAAGGTATGAGAAACAGGAAACATTCTAGAAACAGTGAAAACAGCAAGAAGAAACAGTGAGAACAGCAAGAGAGAGGAAGAGTTCTCGCTCGATTTAAAAAATAATAATAAATAAAATAAAAAAGGAGAATGAGGGAAAGAATCGAGAAAAAAATTTGTGAGTGATACATTCAAGAAAAAAAAAGTATGACAAAAAACACTTATCCATGTCGGAACAAAGTGGAAAATCTGAACCTCGCATGAACGGTGCTCGAAAATGGCAACAATATTCCAAATCTTTCTGCTTTATGGCTAGATCTCCCACCGACAGCCACATCTTCCGTCCTTTTGAGCAGAGGAGCGAAAGCTGGTGATGGAGAGCCGACGATGGTGGGGGAGGGTCGGTGGCAGAGGAGATCTAGTGAGAGCCGGTCACGAAGAGGATCGAGGGACGGTGATGGAGGAGATGTAGGAAAGGGACCAACCACTTTCAGAAGAGCGGACAGAGAAGGGGAGAGCCGATGATGGAGAAGGGAAAAGGTGTCGGCAGCGGCTCTGTACGGTGAAGGAGAAAAAATTAGGGTTAGAAGAGTTTGAGGAGGCGGTAACGAGCCGAGCCGTTTAAGGAGAGGAGATGGGCACGGGGGAAGGTCCGCAATGGAGAAGAGAGATCTATGCCGGCGGCAGGATGGAAGAAGGAAGAGGGTGGGCAAGTCCGTACCATGAAGGAGAAAAAAATTAGGATTAGCATGTATATAGAGGAAAATGGAGAGCAGTTTTGAGGAGGTGGCGGCAAGGGGCCGAGCCATTTAAGGAGAGTTTAGTTAGTTGTATGTGATTTCAATTTTTCTAATTGAGAACTCAAAGGTTGTTGTTTATTAACATTTTTAGTCTACCAACAATACATATTAACTTCCATTTAATAGATGCATGACGCTTCCTCCTTATATATAAGATGTGAAATTGTTCTTTCTTATTCACTATTGCTTCTTTTTGCACTGTTGCAGATGTCTGTGTTTCCTTAATTTCATGTTAATTAGTTGTTTCATATTATTTTCCATCAGTATAAGCACATCAATATTTCTAACTGTCAAATATTACATATTATAATCCTACAAACAACAACATCTGAATAATTAAAAATAGGACGACAACAACTGAAAATTATTTCGTACATTTGGCCCATGCAACGCACGGGTCTTCGACTAGTTAAATATGAACAGTGAAAGGCTAGAAGTCTAGTGCAGTAAAAGTTGTCCCTAAGCAGTTAATTTAAGTGTTTGTAGTAATTTGTGGCTTGAAGTGCTTAACTTGATAAATGGAAAAACAACATTATATTTGTGATTTGCATCTCCTTTTACGTCAGAGCCAGTGCACTTAGAACAATTGTGTAAACTTTTGTTGAAGATTTGACTAAATTAATGTTGCCTAAGCTTGACCAGCCGTCAATGATTCACTCTCACAATGATTATCAATGGTTTCTATTTCTTTATATATTTATTACACGTGGATACTAATATCCTTCTTTAAATTAAAAAAAAACAATATACATATCAGACTCCATGGGATATATTCAGTTGAAATGTAATACAAGCATTGCATCTGTTCAGATAAACCCTGTCCGAATCATAAGAATTGTTGCAATCCTCTCATGGACTTGGTTTATTCTCCAATTAGGTTACAAATGGTTCCAACAACAACAGACCTTAGTCCTAATTGGCTATGATTAGAAGTGATTTGAGTCTTGAGATGTCTCAAAGAACTGTAAGCCATAAGCTAAACCAATTCAATGCAACGGTTGGACTTATTCCATGCTCTAATTTGAAACATGTGACCAATTCAAGATTAGCTGGGTTCTACACCTTTATACAAGGGATTAATCTGTTTCCAGGTCCAACTATAGAATCTGTAAGGACAAGTCAAGATCAGACTTGACTAGATTGTACTTTGAGGTCCCTTTCTCTTGAATTTTTCCTTCTTGCTAACTAATGTTTGCTTTTATAACATGTGGTTATGAAACATCACATATCCTAAAAGTTTCTGTTCTCATGCACATTGCATATCATGGAAGTACTTCATTGAACACACTCCAAGACAGACTATGATTGCTTATGTGTTACAAGGCTGATCAAGAGAGCAACGGGATTTGACGTCAAGCTTGGATTTAAACTAATTTAGAAGGCTGATACAAGTTGGTAAAATAGATTTTGAAGATATGATCAAATATGGCTTATATTATCAAATCTAACAGATTTGGATGGATGGATCAAATCCTGGTAGATTATAAAATCTTGAAAATATGATCAAATATGGCTGATATCATTGAATCTAGGCAGACTTGGAAGGATGGCTGATATAATCAAATCCTGATAGATTACAAGGATGATTCTTTCCCTTATTTGTAAAAATCTCTTACCCTTTTGGTAAGAAACAAATGTACATGCATTCATGGGTAGGTTCAAAGGATCTTGTTAATATAAATAGGGGTGCTTGGTTACTAGAAAAGCAATTTAGAGTTGCAATTTTTTATTTTTATATTAAATACCAGCAATAGCATAATGTTTCCTTTATCTCGTTGTTTCTGGAGGCACTTTTTTTCCTCGAAGTGGAGAAGCCGTCGTTAGGAGTGGAACGTCCTAACAAATTGGTTCAATTACAGGGATACTAACTCCCGCGAGTTTCATCGATGAATGCATCAGCCGAACCTTTATGGCAATTGAGGATTCAATGGAGGTAACTTGTCATGGTGATCAACTCTTGGAGCAGCTGTTGCTCGAGGAGATGTTTCGAGTTTTTATGGTGAGTTAACCAATCAGGCGAAAGCGATACAAATCTTGACAGAGTCCATGCACCATACTAAAGAGACTTTGCAAGAAATTTTTAGTCATAGAAGAGGAGAGTCCATCAACACACTCCGATGCTCCCGTATAAGACAATAATATCGGATTTCTTTATTCCTCTCATTCTAATCCGAAATGGGATAAGTAGAGTCGAACGAATTGAGAATACCATACTCTCTCTGGTGTCTATCGAAGGAAGGGAGGTGAACTCACAAGTCCTCGGCCCCCATATGGAGAGGGGAACCGCTATGGTGATATCCTAAATAACCGATCATCCTAACTTGGCTATTGAGGTCGTTGGAGAGATCCACTTACATCATCATGCTATCGGACAACAAGCAGCTCGTTAGTCTACAACCGACCGTCTTCAAAGAGGCCCAAATCATACCTTTAGGGTCAATCGATATCCAGATCAACATCAATCGATACTGCATCTGTCCTGCAACTATATTTCTATGCTGTCCATGATATTTGGGGCTTATGCGGCCCCTTATATTACACTTTTGGGCTCGACTATTTTCCTATGGGGTGGCTAATCGGATATAGATCCTAAACAGGAAGGGTTGATTTCAAGATTTACCTTCGATGCATACCACCAACATTCGGACCACCACAGACATGATAGGATTTCACCTGAAGAGTTGCAACACCACAGACCTCCTGATAGGATTAGCGAGAAACTCTACACCTGCCTCCTACCACGATGTTTCGATTGTGATTGGGTCGAGTCTCGGGTAACGACAAAGGATGGAGAGGAGGAAGATGGCAGCGTTAAGAGAGATGTCGAGGAGTGCAAGGTGGACAATAGCAATGAACCATCCGAGGACTTAAACCCCTCATTAGCAATTACAGCTACAATGAGGCCGAGGCATTAACTGAGGAGATCGAGGAGAAAAGCCAAATGTTTGAAGAGGTTTTGAGAATTAAGGAGATTCTTGCCACCAAGCATGATCAGTCGGATATTGTCTTGGTTGACTCATTGAGGGGGCTGTAGCTGAGGGAGCTTTCTGTAGAGACCTTGAAGGCAACTAAAATTGGAAGGGCTATTAAAGGTCTGCAGAAACACAATTCAAAGCAAATTCGCCATCTTGTGTGCACCCTCATTGATGGTTGGAAAGTTTGGTGGATGAGTGGGTCAGTGCGACAGCTGCCATTACAGATAATTCTCCAGCCTTTATCAATCCTTCTATCGTGGATGAGGAAGGACTCCCATCGCCTCCATTGAATAAGCGATCTTTATTGGCGACGTAGACTACTTGCATCCAGCTATCTAAGTTCCTTAATGGAATGGATGATGACGGAATTTAAGAATAATGGAGAGTTTGATAAGAATTGAGAAATAAAAGGGCATCTTGTGAACCATGAACCAGTGGGAAGCAACAACCTCCACACTAGCCTGTTGTTACTGAAGATAGGAGGCAGATGAGGAAACAAAACTAGTGGTAAGGCAAACAAAGCCATATGAAGTCTCGGCTCTCCAAGATAAGCCTCAAGGCATTCTGAGGAAGAAAGCAAGTCTGTCAATGCTGACTTTGGGTCTGAGAGACCAAGAAGGCTGCCTTCTGAGTAGAAAGCTGATGTTAAGATGAAAGCTAAATAACAAGACTTTTTGCTATACAGAAGAAACCCTTAATGATTCTACATGATAAGTCAAAATATTCTGAAGAGGCATTAGTCCAGGCCAAGTTAGAGGCAGTGAAGAGAAAACTTCATGAGGGTTACTAGCAAGCTGAAAATGCAAAGAACAGAGAATGATATAAATGATAGAGCTGCATGATATCCCAAAGCAGAGTCATCACCATAGACAACCTAACATAAAACCTCGAAACAACTTCAAGAGCTGGGGCGTTATTAGTTGTGTTGAAGTTGGGGCGTTATTAGTTGTGTCAGTTGGCATTTTCGATTCCCTCACATTGCATCTTGGGGACAAGGTGAAACTGAAGGAGGGGGGGACTATTACAAGGCTGACCAAGGGAGCAAAGGAATTTGACATTAGACTTGGATTTAAATTAATTTAGAAGACTGGTACAAGTTGGTAAAATAGATCTTGAAGATGTGATCAAATATAGCTGATTCATCAAATCTAGATGGATTTGGATGGATCAAATCCTGACAGATTACAAAATTTTGAAGATATGATCAAATATGGCTGATATTATCAAAACTAGACAGATTTGGAAGGATGACTGATATAATCGAATCCTGGCAAATTATAAGGATGTTTCTTTTCTCTTATTTATAAAAAATCTCTTATCCTTTTAGCAAGAAAAGAATATAGATGCATTTATGGGTAGGTTCAAAGGATCTCTCTAATATAAATAGGGGTGCCTAGTCATTAGAAAATAATCTGAAGTTGTAATTTCTTATTTTTGTATTAATACTGGTAATAGCATAATTTTTCTTCTATCTTGTTGTTCTTGGAGCCGCTTTTCTTCTTCAAAGCAGAGAAACCGTCATTAGAAGTGGAACATCCTAACAAATTTGTTCCATTAGGGAGATACTAACTCCGACGATCTTCATCGATGATTGCATCAATCGAATCCTTTATGATGATTGAGGACTCAATACAGATAACTTGTCATGATGATCAATCCTCGGAGCATCCGTCGCTCGAGGAGATGTTTCGAATTTTTATAGCGAGCCAAACCAACTTGGTGAAAGTGATACAAACCCTAATGGAGTCCATGCATCATACCGAAGAGACTCTTCGCAAGAAAGATTTCCAATCGGAGGAGAGGATAGTGTCCATCAACACACTCCGGTGCTCCTGTACAAGACAATGATGCTAGATTTCCTAAGTCCTCTCGTCTCAATCCGAAACGGGACAAGTAGGGTCCTACGAGTTGAGAATACCATATCTCCTCCAATGTTTGTCAAAGGGAGGTGAACTCATAAGTGCTTGGCCTCCATATGAGAGGAATCACTACGGTGGTACTCCAAATAACCGACCATCCTAACGTAGTCGTTAAGGTCGTTGGAGAGATTCACTCACATCAACATGCTATTGGACAGCAAGCAGCTTGCTAGTCTACAATCGATCGCCTTCAAAGAGACCCAAATCACATCTTTGGGGTCAATCGATATCTAGATCAGCACCAATCAGTATTGAATCAACTCTGCAACTATATTTCTGTACTGCCTATGATGTTTGGGACTTATACCATCCCTTATACTATACCTTTGGGTTCGATTGTTTTTCTATGGGGTGGCCAGTCGGATAAAGCTATTGACCAGAAAGGGGCTGATTTCATCTAAGATTTATCTCTGACGCATATCACCAACATTTCGGACCACCACAAATCTCCTGATAGGATTCCACCTGAAAAGTTACAGCACCATAGACCTCCTGATAGGATTGGCAAGAAACTCCACACTTGCCTCCTACCGCGGCGTTTCGAGTGTGATCGGGTCGAGTCTCGGATAACGATGGAGGATGAAGAGGATGGAGATGGCAGCGTCAAGAGATGTCGAGTGCAAGGTGGATAGCAGCAATGAACCATCCGAGGACTTGAAACAGTCGAGCCCAAAGGTGTAGTATAAGGGGTGGTATAAGTCTTAAACGTCATGAACAGTATAGAACATAGTTGTAGGGCTGATGCAGTGCTGATTGGTGCTAATCTGGATATTGATTGACCTCGAAGGTATGATTTGGACCTCCTTGAAGGCGGTCGATTGTAGACTAGCGAGCTGCTTGCTGTTCAATAGTATAATGATGTGAGTGGATCTCTCCAACGACCTCAATAGCCAAGTAGGGTGGTTGGTTATTTAGGGTACCACCATAGCGGTTCCCTCCCCATATGAGGCCAAGCACTTGTGAGGAGTTCACCTCCCCTCCTTCAGTAAATACCGGAGGGGTATGGTATTTTCAACTCATTGGACCCTACTTGTCCCATTTTGGATTCGGACGAGAGGACTAAGGGAATCCGGTGCCATTGTCTTGTACAGGAGCACTGGAGTGCGTTAATGGACGCTCTCCTTTTCTCTAGCTGAAAATTTTTCTTGTAAAGAGTCTCTTCGGTACGGTGCATGGACTCTGTCAGGGTTTGTATCGCTTTCGTCAAGTTGGTTTGGCTCACCATAAAAATTCGAAACATCTCCTCGAGCGACGGTTGCTCTGAGGGTTGATCACCATGACAAGTTGCCTCCGTTGAGTCCTTGGTTGCCATAAAGATTTGATTGATGCATTCGTTAGTGAAGATTGTCGGAGTTAGTATCTCGACAATGGAACTAATTAATTAGGATGTTTCGCTTTTAACGATGGCTTCTCTACTTCGAGGGAGAGAAGTGCTCCAAGAACAATGAGATAGAAGAAAAATTATGCCATTGTTGGTATTTAATGCAGAAAGTAATAAATTACAACTCCAGATTGCTTTTCTAATGACCGGACACCTCTACTTATATTAGCAAGATCCTTTGAACCTACCTATGAATGCATCTACATTTGTTCTTGCTAAAAGGTTAAGAGATTTATACAAATAAGGAAAAGAATCATCTTTATAATTTGTCAGGATTTGATTATATTAGCCATCCTTTTAAGGCTGTCTAGATTTGATGATATCAGCCATATTTGATCATATCTTCAAGATTTTGTAATCTGTCAGGATTTGATCCTTCCAAATCTGTCCAGGTTTGATGATGTCAGTCATATTTGATCATATCTTCAAGATCTATTTTACCAACTTGTACCAATCTTCTAAATTGGTTTAAATCCAAACCTGATGTCAAATCCCTTTGCTTTCTTGGTTAGCCTTGTAACATCACGTTGCTTAAAACTCGATTCTGAGCTAGCCAGGTATGTTATTTAGGTTGGTGGATCCTGGAGCTGCTGAACCTATATGCTCTATGGTTCAGACATTTGGCTCATGAGAGGAAATTTAATTTTGAATTCTAATGATTTCATATTGCTGCAGCATTCATGATGCCAATATACTTGAAATTTGATTTGTTTGACCATTTGCTAGTATTCGCTGCTGCCACCAGAAACGGGGTTGTGCGAGTGAGACCAGCCAGTTGATGTCCAAGATGTTCTATATACACTTTGCAATCCACAAAGCCAATCGACATTTACAGAAGAGGGCAGTTGCTGAAGATTTGAGATAATGTCTCAACAAAAAGTACCTAGCTGAGTTAAATTATCTTAGTTTATGTGTGAGGTATCACTTGTTCAGCTTAAGTTTTGATTACCTTATAGTTCAAGTAAATAACATGTCCTCATTCAAAATCATTTCTTTTTCAAGTGTTATTTCCCAAGGACAGTAAAGCCTTTTCTTTCTACTGGAGAACAGAACCTGTCAGATATTGTCTGTACTGTTGAATGCTTAGGTGTCTCTTTTGTTCTAAACAGATATCTTTCCTTAATGCCCTTTTGAGTATTGGAGAACCCTTCTGATGCTTCTACTTATTGATTGTCATGCTAGAGTCATAGGACAGTCCAAATTTGATGGCCAGAAAACTTTTGGTGGGAATTTACTGTAAATCAAGTAGAACTAAATGATATCTTGGAGCAATAGAGGCTGAATGATGATAAAGGAGAACAAAATCTCAAGCGAAGTCAATGTACAGAAGCCTTGTTTTTGGTGCTGGAAGGCTACTGCTTCATAGGTACCTTGGATCTTTTGAAGGGCAATTTCAAGAGGAAGGCTTGAGAAAGCAGAAAACTGTCATGAACCTGTGCATTGTGATGATTTTGGATGTCGGTTTAAGGACTGGTATTTTGAAACTTAATTTTAAGTTCTTGTATCAATATGCTACTTTAGACATTTTTTCTTTTGGTCATTTTTGGTTGTTCAGAAGCAGTATCTTAGTTTTGCTTATATGTATTTTTCCTAATATCTGTTCCAGTTGTCTGGTGGAACAACATAGCTACTACGCATGCCCATCCATTTGCCTAGCTGGTCCATGTCTGACTGCTCAAGTGACATGTACAGGCCTGACTGGCCCTCGAACCTGTCTTTAATCCCTTTTGCCTAGAAACTGATCGGAAATTATATATCAGCTTGTGCCAAGTAACAACTTTCTAGGTCTAGTTTTATTTACACACAGAAGATCATAAATTGTTAAATTGTTCAATTAATTTTTATTTGCTTATGATGTTTTAGCTAAATTTATAAATTGTTGGTTAGAATATGATGCTTCATGATCTATTATCATTGAGCGCCAAAAAGGAAGTGACCTAGTCACCTACTGTTGTAGTAACTTGAATGTCAAATGATACCCTGGAATTTTTCTTCATATTTCTCGTGTAGTGACACATTACACCTTCCAAGTAAATTAATTTAGAATGATGCTGCTGTGCTTTCTAAATAAAGTTTTGGTCAGTGTTTACAAGGGAATTCAGGTTCATTTGTCCTTCGTGTACGGTATAGAAGTAATACATGAGTCACGTGGATTTTGACTAGAGCATTGAGCAAAATGTATCAGAATATTGTTCTGTATGTCAGGAGTCTTGCCTCTGAAGAGCTGGTAAATCTAACAGTTGGTGTGGATATTCCTCCCATACTTGAACATTTGTTAAATTTGAGTTACATGTTAACTGCAGGTTTCCTCGTTGATTTTATTATTGGAGTTTGATATTTGTTGCTTGTTCGGAATTTGATGCCATGTTCCACCATATTTTAAGTTTCTGATTTGCTTATTCTCCTTTCATACATCAGTGTCATAATTTTTCAGTAAGGCAAGTCCAATCTGGAGTTGCCACTGAATTTTGTCATGGAATTTGATCGGATGTGAATTTACTTAAATTGCAATGCAGAAGGAATGGAGGGACAGGAGGGATGAATTTAAGAAGAAAGTTAGCCGCATTGTCAGACGATCCCAAGAAATGCTGTAAGAGCTTGAAAGAGTGGAGCTTTGTCAGAGATAAAAGGTCTGCCTAGCTTCATGCTGGTCTCTGTGGAAGTCTTATTGTATGGGAGAGATGCTGCATATCCAGTGGTAGTCTCTTACAGCTCTTGTAGATTTTCCATTGTCTTCCAGTGGTGGTCTCGTTTTGTTTCTCAACAAACTGAGGTTGTCTGTCGTTTGGATGTTTGGTTATCTAACGTGGGTTTGGTGAGTTTTAAGTGTCTTGGTCTGTTGAATGATTCTAGGGGACACATCTCACTACGTTAACCCTCTTATTTTCTATAAATTATGACCGTTGCAGTTTAGTGAAGTTGGCCGCCTTCTTCTTCATCTCGCTCCCTCTCTATCTCTCCCTTCCTTTTTTTTTCGAAGTTTCTTTGTGGCATTTTAAATGCATATATTGATTATATATATATATTTGAGACATTAGTGTGTCTTGTGTGGTTTGAACTGTTTACTTGTAACAGTAAGATACTATTCAGATACTTATCATGGCTAAACCTAAGTGGCTGTTGTCTGCGGCTTCCACATATTGTGGTTATGGTTTATCTTTTGTAGCAGTAACAATACATGTTATTCTTATCCCAAGAAAAGATTAAAAGACGTCGATTATTTGGCATCATCTTGCTCTTAAAGGTTTGTCGGTTATCCAGTTTACTTTTAATGAGTTCTTGTTAAGCTTCAAGCGAGTGACTTCTAGGACAATATCTGCTTGTTTGCTTTTCATAAAAATCTCTTGTGGAAAGTTCAACAGCTCATAAAATCCGAATAAAGAAATTTAGGATAAATAGATCTTTATAACTTTAATGGAACCTTTTATTGAATCCTTATTGTTGATTGTTTGTAACTCATGAGCAATATGTTACTCTATGGTATTGTAAATGTTGAACACAGATTATGCAATAAATTATTAAAATTGCACTATTTAGCTCATCCACTTCTGGCATGAAGATTTCCGACCATTCTGTATTATTGACTTAGCTCCTGCTTGATGCATCGGGATTCAATGTCCGGTAATACCTATACTGCAATTAACTTCAAAATCTCTAACAAGGAAACGTGGCAGATTATTTTGGCTGTGTGACTTTGAGCCTCATTCAACTCACCCTGGCGTGGCTGGTTTAAGGGAAAGAAAGAGTTTGGATACTTCAAGTTTGTGTTTGAACCAGGTTATCTTAATCGTGCAAAGAGGTGCATCATCTTGAATTTTGGTTTATCAAAGTGGGCATCTTACTAAACTTGTGGTCCCTTCGGACAAAGATTTTGGAGTCAATGTATCAGGTTGTAGGTTCTTGGGCCTTGATGGTCTTTCAATAACAATTTTCTTTAGAAGTCGGATTATAGAAGATTACTTGACTCTTTTTTTTTTTGTGACAGGTCACTGGACCAATAAGATTTAACACGGGCATGTTCTTTAAAGAGCTCCCTGCCACTGATCAGTACACAAATACTTGAACTATGATTTGAAAGTAAGCGATTCTGTTTGTGGACCTCCTCGGTGTCTGCTGTCTGATTGCTGAACAACTCTCCTCTATTCTTGAGCTTCTCCCATTGACCAATCCTCAGTCCAGTCTTCGCCCCGCTCCAAAGTCTATATTTACGGCATAACAATTATAAATTCAACTATCTATATAACTTTTCATGGTCGGCAAAATCATATTTTAATAATGCTCCAGCCTATGTTCTCATCATTGTCATCATCGTCTGTGACCTTCAACGAGTGTAAGTTGGGGCAACAGGATGGAGATTGGGATAGACTAGGTCGGATGTAGATGAGATTGATCAGGTCAAAAATTCATCAATCTAAATTTGAAATATTTATTAAATAAATAAAAATTAATTAAATTTAATTTATTTATTAAATATATTAGTTAGATTAAATGAATTAAACAGATTAAGCAAATTGGATTAAACAGCAGCAATATGTTAAGCAAGTTTTAATAGAGTTAAACAAATCTTAAATAAATTAAATAGATTCAATAATCTGAATCTGAATTTAATATATTTAATAAACAGATTCACATAAATTAATCTGTTTATAATCCAACCGTATTTATGTCAAATAAGGATCTGCTTAAAATGGGTTGTTTGCATGTTTGGTTAATATGTCGGATCGTAAATTGCTACCTCTAAATAATAGTATGGAAAATGTTTTGGGGCTTCGGTGATTGATCATTCAATGTACCTTGGGAGCTTGATATTCAACTATTTCCACGCACGGTCTCAATTGTTGAAAGTTCCTGCAATTTTGTTGCAAACACGTTCATATGTACCTCTAGTGTTGCCCTTAAAATTATTTCCAGCTCCATGCAGGGGATGGCCATCACGGGATGCCACATCGAATTGGAACTAATCTGTTATGGATCATGTTAGAATTAGTGATGAATGAGGTTGCTACATTAGATTGGAACTAATTTGTTCCGAGTCATAATAATAGAATTAATCATGCATGGACAAGCTTATCATAACAAACCATTTATGCAACCGTCTAGCGGCCTAAAATCAATGGCATAAATTCCCATATCCCATTCACATGATGACTCGAGTATGATATGGCTCGGGTTTGGCGGCGTCTGCCCCAGATTCAACCATCGAGCTAACATTGGGATGGTATAAGCTCTTGATTCTTAAACGAGGGGTTGGGAATTTAATTTCAAGTGATATTGGCTTTTTTTTTATGGGGTTTGGGGGGGGGTGGGCGGCGGTGGTAACAACTATTTATTTTTTTTTTTTTTGTCGACTCCAATCATTAAATTATATTTATATAAATCTCAAAGTACTCTGATTTTTATCTTTCGACTGTCTGCATGTATCTTAAAGTGAATATTATGGGGTCCGATGTTTGACATCACAAAACAAAGGGATCATTCTTTCATGCAAAAAAAAATACAACCTGAATCCATATTTTGGCTCTTGCTAAGTCTTGGATCAGCACACACAAGCCCGATATGTCTAGGAATCTAGGTTCCAATCTTGATGGGATAGGGTGGGTAAGGTATAGGTAGGTCTTGACATACTCTATTTAAAATAAATTATGTTCGGAGGCATGGACATAAAAGTTTTTATGATACTTGATTTGGTGGACATCAAGTACAAAAATAAATCTATCAAATATGAGATTTGCAATGTGAAAATATAGAGAAAAAATTAAGGGGATGTTTGATTCGCGATTAGAATCAAAATAGATTGGAATAGAAATCAAAGTGACTATATTCCTTAACGTATTTGATTTGTGACTGAAATCAGAATCAGAATCAAAATCTAATTGAATCCTAGAAAAAAGTGGGGATTGGTTTGGAAGTGTTGCAACCAATCTCCGATGAGATGGTCGGTGATGAGCCAAGTTGTTGCGCCTGAGTACTGAACAGTAGAAAACTTGTAAAATGAAATTTTCTTGTTGGAAGTTGTCCGATGGGGGCCTCCGATATTTAAGTTAGTCAGAGAAAGGAACAGTCGAGAGCCAAAAGCGAGAGTCTGAAAGCATATAATTGGTATCACTTATCTGGTCCCCTATAACTTTCTGCTTTATATAGCATGAGAAAAGTCGTTACTGTATAACTCTCATCCCTAAGTACTCGGAACATGGGAGTTATGGCACTTACCGGGTGGTTACCTCATTAACTATCATTAAGACCGAGTAATGGGCCGTTCATGGGCGACTAATGCACTCCACGTTCACAAGTAGTTAATATTTGTGTCAGATAACTGTCATTTGATTCCGGATTTGCAGGATTTAAATAGTCGGCATGACGTCGAGGAAGTCGTCGGTCAAATACCGACTATATGTCGAACCATCGTCGGCCAATCGTCAATTATCTATCGGACCAAGTCAGTAAAAGGCCGACTTAGTCAGGTCCCATCGATATAAGTTGGCTCGATCTATAGTATGGTATGCCTAGTCGGTTCGGAGACAAGGAAGAGAAATAGTCGGCGCGCACTCAATCGGTAGGGAAGCGAGGAAGAGAGATAGTCAGCTAGGCGACGAGAATTTACCCCAACACTTGCCCCCAACTCCTGAGTCCGATTCTATAGTTTTAATTAAACGAGAGGAGTTAATTGTTGTACGTATCTAAGTTGCTTTTTCCGACGTTCTTTCTTTATTACTGCTCTAAAAGTCATGTCTAGCCATTTTGTCATTTCATGGAGCAAGCCATCATTTTGTCGTTTCGTAAAACAGGCAGTGGCTCTGTCGCATCACAGATCGCACAGCAATAAATAGCACGAATCATTCGAAGTGATTTTTCATAATGATTGCAGAAGATTGGATGGCTGAATAATAACTCATTGAGCAGCCCGAGCAGTCCACATGTCAGTCGATCATTTGCTCGATCCATTGTCATGAGGATTCAACTTATCTAGCGCAATCTCAATGGTGGTGCATCGAAAAGCCGAGAATATGGTCGACTGAGATTTCTACTACATGTCAAAATCTCCGAGAAGGTTGCAGTTTTCTGCATCGATCATAGCCATCGAGTGCATCTATAAATAGGGTTGTTTCCTCTTTAGATATTCTTCCGTTCCTAGAGCTTTTGTTTCCAACCCAGAGTTTTTGCTCCTTGTAGAGTATAGGATCCATCTCCTTGGGGTGGTTTAGGCTCCTTTGTCATCGGCCTTCTTCCTCCTCATCGATTTCTCTATCATCATCAGTCTCTCCTTCATCGTCAGTTGTTTCCTGAAGTTAAACTTCTTTTTTCCTCTTTTTTGATTTTTCCTTCCTCTCTTAGGTTTTACCTTAAGAATGGCTTCACCTAGTAGAGAGTCTGGAGATGAGAACATGATGGAAGATCAAGGTTCTCGGACTCCAACTGTCTAGAGGGAGATCGAGGATGTTCCTCGAGATGATCCCGAAGATGCTTTTTCTCGATAGGATTAGCCTAATCCTGAAGAGTTGGATGAACAGCCAGCTCTCGAGAATCTTTTAGGGCCTCTTTATGAGAGGTCCGAGTTGTTTGACGCTAATATGAAATGGCTTAAGGGTCACTACCACATCTTTAGTCGATATCGACTGATGGCACTCGACGAAGATGATCAGATTGTTCGTCCTTCGGACGGCTACATTATCATCTATGAGAAGTTCCTCCTCTCGGGGCTCTGATTTCCTGTACATCCTTTCTTTGTCAATATTTTTAATTTGTATGAGGTAGTTTCTGCTCAGCTAACCCCAACTCTATTAGAATTCTTTCCTCTATTGTTGTTCTTGCCAGCAGCGCTAGCATGCTGTCAAGCCTGGCCCACACCGCCTCTGGCCTGCATCGGCCTGTGGGCCCCTTCGATGACTTATGGATCGTAGCTGTGCTCAATCTGCTCCCTCATGCATATCTTCTTCATTCAGACTCTGTTTGGGCTGACCCAGGCATGCATGCGGCCCGCGAGCGCAGGCACCCAGGCCCGTCTAGGTATCACGGTCCACGATGGACTGTGCTCTGTCGCGGCTCACAAATGATGGCATGGATCGGAGCGCGATCTGACGACTCTGAAGCGAGCCGATCGTGATCAGATGGTGGAGGAGCTTTTCGAGTTTGATCAGGAGCTTGGGGATGCCTGATTTCATGATCACATGACCATAATGTGAGCCAATCATGATCGGACAGTCAGAATTGATTTTGAGCTTTGATTTGGACTTGGTCTCCTAGTGAAACACTGTTTTAGAGTTTTTGGAGGCTATAAAACTCCAATTGATGATTCGTTATTGGATTGGATAGCTGGTATGTTCTGATCGTATAGAGAGGCTTCTTGAGAGATTTCAGAGAGCTTTTGTGAGGATTTTGAGACTTCTTATTGAGATACTCTTGTACAAAGATTGAGTGATGAGTTTCTCTTGTATTTTTGATTTTATTTCTCTCATAGTGAAGCTTGCACGTCCTGTGGAGGTAGGCTTGAGGCCGATCCACATATTTTTATTGTATTTATTTGTTGTTCTTTTTTCTTCTTCTTTTTTTCGTATGGTATCAACATCCACTTTTCAGACATTGTTGTGATCTTGGATGGATGATCCGTATTCCGTAATTGAGAGATCTACCCCAATAGTCTCCTCCATTTTGAGCTGTCAATTTTTCTTCTTTGTGCTCTTTTATGTTGAACAAATATCCTCAAAAAGGAGGATGGTGGTTCTTCAATCTCCGATACCGATGTCAGTTCATTACCGGGCTTCCTTCTTATATCCATGGATGGAAGAATAAATTCTTCTATGTAGCTGCCGACCACTCATTGGGCTTTGATTGGATTTGGACTACACCCACCTTTCTCTGAATAAAAATGAAGTAGTCTTCGAGGAAGATCGGGAACAATACGATCTCCTGATCGGTGTCCAGGTTCCTCCACAATGGGAGCTCCTCGAGAAGCAGTTGTTGTATGGCGCCGGAATAAGCCCGACCAGTTACTTGGATAGATTTCTTTATGGATCCTTTGGAGTCCTTTTCGTAGTTCGAAGACCGGTGAAGCCTCCTACATCTGCAGGCCGATTTGCCCGATCATACCATACCCAACCAACCTCCAACCAATGACTTAGCTACTCTTGATAATAAGGGTGATTCAATCCAGCGCCAAGGGTACCTGGGGCCATACTTTTACTAGATCCTTAGAGGTCTGCCCATCCGGCGTCGGTCCCTCAGCGGCACCCTGGCCTAAGAAATTGATGAAAGGGCCCTCCTCATCACTCCCTTTCCCCTTATCATAAGCAAGCCAACCACGGATAACTCACTATGACAAAGGCCTGCCTTTCACTGCGGGCATGACTCTCTTGCTGCGTTACTTTGGCCCCTCTCTAGCTAAAACAACAAGTCCAAACCTACTCCCGAACATTTCCGTATATCCCTCGGGAGAGGAAATAATTTACAACAAGGGTACTTACTCCAAAAAGCAACAACAACAATGTGCAATCCCATCTCCAACTAAAACCACTCGACCGATCTCATCCACTTTCAAATTCATGACAAAAGTTGGTCATTCTATTGTTTATCGAGATGCTTTTGAAGATCGTCCTGATTCTCTTTTACGCTTGTAGACTAACTTGTTTCTTCTTTGACTTATAGGCATGAGGATCTCGGCTGAGTCCATTTGCCGAGCCATCAGGAAGAGGCTGAGTTCTGAGCCTAGCAGATCTTCTCAGGATCCGTTGAAGAAGTCGAGAGAAGGATCCTCTCCTCGGGTGCCTTGGAGTATGCAGCCATCGTCTCCACCACGACCTACACCGGAGCGATCTTCACCGCCATTGCTCATCATAGTTGTTCCCGCCGACGATGATATCATCATTGTCGAGGCCCTGACCAAGCTCATCAGTGTGGTCCAAGCCTTGCTGGCTCAAGGCGAGTTGGGTAGCGATTGAGCAGCTGGTCGGAGAGATGCTGATAAGGGGAAGGCTCCTATGCCCCCCACTTTCATCGCCGACTATGGTCCCTCGGACTCCTTCGGGGAAACCTTTATCACCCTTGGGATGCGCATCAAAGCAACGGATAGGGCACTCCAAGATCATCAACTCATCGAGGAGTTGATGAAAATGGTGATGCTGTCCATCTATTGGGAAGAGAGGAAAGCCTGCCCAGTCGTAGAGATTATCTCGAGCTCCTATATGTCGTTGATGTCGGTAAGTGTTCAACCTTTCTTCTTTGGTGTTGAATCATCTTTCTTTTATTTAATAATTATATTTGCTGAGTAGGTGATTTAACGAATTTTTCTTCCTTTTGCAGTTGGCGCACGACCCAATGATTTTATATGGGGGGTTGACCGCTTTTGCATGACTCAACACCTAGCTTGAAGACAAGGCCCAGACTGCTTATGCTCGGGCTAAAGTTGTCGAGGAACTTCTTCACGTCATCGAGGAGTGGGAGAAAAAGTACTAAGAGAAGGTTGCTTTGCTGGAAGCTGAGTTGGTGGCTATCCAGGATAAGGCCGCCAGCTTGGAGTCCCAGCAGAAGAAAATAAGAGGAGTCAGACATGCTGAGGGCCAACCTCTAGAAGAAGATGAAATTGGTGGAAGCCATCCTTAACGAGGAGAAGGGCAAAAAGCAAGAGGCTGAGAAGTCCGCTCAGGATTTGAAGAAAAATTATCGGGATAGAAATTCGGGCTCAAGAAGCAAGTTCTCAGGCACTGGCCGAGTTTTGAGAGGCTCAGGAATATGAGGACGAGATTGCCGAAGGCTCCATAGTTGCTTACTGACTCGAGTTTGAAGACTACAAGAAGGCCATCAGTCGGATGCAGCCTAAGTTGGACTTAAGCAGTCTGCAACCGGAGAGTGCTCCCGAAGAAGAAGGCTTGGGGAGTGATGAGGAAGCCGACAAAGAAGAAGATCATCCTCCATCTTCTTAGATCCTTTTTGCCTTTTGCTTTGTATCTTGTTTATTTCTCAGCAATGTATCGAACTTCTTTTGGCAATAAAGATCTTCTTTGTTTTCAATTCTAACTAGTAAATGTTTGCCTATCTTCCTTTTTTGCTCACTTGTCTCTATGAAATGACTAAGTAAGATAATCGATAAGACTAAATAAATAGTCAGTAGGAAGTTGCACAACCATAATCGAGAAGATAGACTTAAAAATTTCTAAGTCAAATAGTCCATTTTGTAGAATATTTCATCGAATTCGAAACATAGTCGTCAAATCGGAACATAGTCATGGATTATTCCATCGAATCATAGAACGTCCCATCGAATTGGGACATAGTCGGTGAGAGAGAATTTTTCTAGTTTATTTCGGATCATTTGATCCGTAGTCAGTTAGGTGAAAGCCGACTAATTGCTTTAGCTAATTGAATGTTAGCTTTTATTTATTTTTCATTAATCAGGTGTCAGCCAAATAACGTTTCATCGGATACTAGCCAATGATGCAATTATATGACCGGATATTAAGTGACCATGTTATCCTGTGGATTACCAACTATTTGAACTAGTCGGCATAGAATTGTAGAGAAGAAAACTTTTAATTATAAGGTAATCTTATTGGTAGTACATCCGTAGATTCTTGACATTTCAAGTTTGAAAAATTTTGATGCCATCTAAGTTCTCAATTTTGTATATCTCTGATCGTAGAATTGCTGAGATTTTATAGGGACCCTCCCAATTCGGAGATAATTTTCTTACTCAGTCAGTTTGGAAACTTCAAGGACAAAGTCTCTTACTTGGAAGATCTTGGGATTGACCCAGAAATTATAGTACCGGACTATCCTTTATTGATAGGATGCCATCCTTAATTGAGTTTGTCTCTGAGTTTCATCGAGCAAGTCTAGATCAGCTCATCATTTGTCTAAGTTGGTCGACTCGTCCCAGTGTTCTATCCAAATTGATGGTAGACCGATTTTCATTGGAATCATAGCTTCTATCTCAAATGTCAATTTGAAAGGAGTTTCTTCGATTAAAATCCGAGAAGTAGTTCGGTAAGATCATAAAACACTGTAGAATTCGTCGGCCCAATTGCCTTTAGATTGATCTAATCTTATTTTCAGGCCTTGTAGTATTGTCTTGTTGGTCACCTCGGCTTTTCCATTGAATTGTGGATGTCCAACTGATGTGAGTTTATGGATGATATGATATTTCGCACAAAACTCTTCAAACTTGGTGTTATTAAATTATCGACTGTTGTTGGTGATGATTACTCGAGGTAGACCAAATCGATAAATGATAAATTTTCACAGAAAGTCGGTAGTCTTCTTTTCGTTATTTGCGCTAGTGGTTCAACCTCCATCTACTTGGTGAAGTAGTCTATTGCTACAATGATAAACCTTCTTGATCCACTGGCAGACGAAAAAGGATTGAGTATGTCAACTCTCCACTGGTCAAATAACCATGGCATCGAAATGATCGTCAGATGGCTTGACGGAAGTCCTTGGATGTTGGCGAATCTCTGGCATTAGTCGCACTTCTGCACTAAATCGGCAGCATCCTTCAGCATGGTCGATCAGTAGTTTTCTTATCGAAGAATTTTGTAAGATAACGATTTGCCCCCAAATGGTTATCATAAATGCCTTCATGTACTTTTGAAAGAGCATAGTCAACTTCGGAAGGATAAAGATACTTAAGCAAGGGTAGAGATGTTGATCTCCGATAAAGTTGATCGTCGATTATCACATACTGAGCAGCCAATCTCTTCATTCAGTGTGCCTCAATAGGATCAACCGATAAGATTTCGTCAGCTAAGAACTTGACGAATGGATTGATCCAGCTCGATTCATGACTGACTTGGACCTAGTGCACTTCCTCTTCGAAGTTAATACTTGGATTCTCAAGATGCTCGATGAAGATTTTTTCCAACTCGCCGCAGTTAGAAGTAGCGAGTCGAGACAAGAAATCAGCTCAAAGATTCTCCAAGCGAGGGATGTGGAAGATCTTGAAATAGTCAAAATTTGTTTGGAGAGATCTGAGTTTCTGAAGATACCTGAGTAGGACAGGGTCTCGAGCCTTATATTCTCTTCGAGATTGCTTGGCAACCAGTTGAGAGTCAGTGAACACCTTTAGACATTTTACATCGAGATCTCTGGCTATCTTTAGTCCAGTTATCAATGCTTCATACTCGGCTTGATTGTTGGAAGCCTTGAAACCAACCGAAGAGTATATTCGATCACCATCCCATCGATGTTAGTTAAATAAGACCCGTGCTGTATCCTTGGATATTTGAAGCTCTATCCACATGTAGAATTCATACTGGCTCTGAAGTCTCTTCTTGAGATTGATCCTCAATTTGACTATCATCGGTTGGCGTATATTTGACAACAAATCGGTAAGTATCTGAGCCTTCATCGAGGATCGTAGAATATAAGAAAGATCAAACTCATTGAGTTCAACCATCCATTTAGCCATTCTCTCCGAAGTGTTTGGTCATTGGAGTAGAGTTTTCAGTGGAAGATCAGTCAAAATTTTACTGAATGGGCTTGAAAGTAGGGGCACAGTTGTC
Source organism: Elaeis oleifera (assembly GCA_000441515.1). Taxonomy (NCBI): domain Eukaryota; kingdom Viridiplantae; phylum Streptophyta; class Magnoliopsida; order Arecales; family Arecaceae; genus Elaeis; species Elaeis oleifera. The sequence continues at coordinate 364,142 of KE505178.1, read as the reverse complement.
GAATGGTCATAATAATTGTCAATATAACTTTTTTAATCCGAGAATACCTTATTTCGACCTCATGCAGGACCAGACTTATGTAGTAAATAGATTTCTACATTTATTTCTTTTTGGGCTAGCATCGACCTGACAGCTTCAAAAGTTGTAGCCAAATACATGAACAACTCTTTGTCTGTATTTGGTTTCGTTAGGAGTGGAGGAGAACTTAAGTATAGCTTTAAGTCATTGAAAGCCTTTAGACATTCTTCTGTTTAGGTAAAGTCTTTCATCTGCTTGAGGATTTTGAAGAAAGGAAGATTTTGTTTTGCAGACTTAGAAATAAATCAGCTGAGGGACGCAACGTGCCCCACCAACTTTTAAATATCCATCGAGAAGTTGGAGGTTTCATGTCAAGGATGGCTTTAATCTTCTCGAGGTTAGCTTCGATACCTCACCTTGTCCCCATGAAATTGAAGAATTTTTCAAAGATCACCTCGAAGGCGCACTTAGTCAGGTTCAACTTTATTTAATGTCTCCTCAAGTCGTCGAAAGCTTCCACTAGATCGTCGATATAGAGAGAAGCTTCATTGCTCTTTACGAGTATGCCGTTGACGTAGACTTCTATGTTGCGATCGATTTGATTTTTGAAGACTTTATTAACCAGCCTTTGATATATAGCCTTGGTATTTTTGAGATTGAAAGGCATGACTTTGTAACTGTACAAGCCTTTGTTGGTAATAAACACCGTCTTCTCCTTATCCTCGAGTGCCATCCGGATTTGATTGTATCCGAAGAAGACATCCATAAAACTCAACAGCTGATGGCTTGAAGTAGCATCGACTAATTGATCAATTCGAGAAAGTAGAAAGCTATCTTTCAGATAAGCTTTATTAAGGTCGATGTAGTCGATGCATATCTTCCATTTGCCATTAGCTTTCTTGACCATCATGACGTTCGCGAGCCAATCAGGATAGGTTGCATTACGAATGAAGTCGGCTGCTAGTAACTTGTCGACTTCTTCATCGATGGCCTTCTATTGTTTGGGAGTAAAACTTCTTTCTTTTGTCTCACTAGCTTGTGCTTGGCATCGACATTTAGTCAGTAGATAATTAGATCAGAGGGGATACCCAACATGTTTGAGATAGACCAAGCAAAAATATTAGCATTCTCTCTCAAAAAGGTGATAAGCTTTTTTCGTAGATCATCACTCAGTGAAGATCCGACTTGAATGATTTTAGTTGGATCTTCGTCGTTGAGGGCACTGAAATGAGTTGCTCCATAGGTTCTCTCCGACTTTCTTCTTCTCTCTGATCTAATCTG
>KE505178.1:345220-362823 GCA_000441515.1 Elaeis oleifera | reverse complement strand
GAGAAAGCATTGTGGAATAACACATCAGCGGAGCTTCCATTATCAACAAAACATCGTTTTACATCGTAGTTAGCTATTGTCATAGATACAACAACAGCATCATTATGAGGAATTTGGACTCCTTGTAGATGTTCCTCAGAAAAATGACGTCGTCGCTTCCCGCTGATATTTTGAGAGCCTTCCGAGTCGTTTGCCCCCTATAGTCTCAGTCTTGCTGAGATCATGTTGATCACGTGCGCCGTCAGTTGGGTGTGAGTTTCTTCCTCGAGATGCGGTTGTGATTGAGGATCAGCAGATAGCTACACAGATCGATCCCATAGGTATTTTTTGAGATACCCCACTTAATTAGGACTTCGATCTCATCTTTCAACTAGATGCATTGTTCGGTATCGTAATCGTGGTCACAATGAAACCGATAGTAGCACTTTCTGTTGAAAGATGCCAGCCACAACTTTATCGGCTGGGATTGTCGAAAGTAACTCTCCCTTTCTATCTCCATGAGAATCTGTGCATGAGTAGTAAGAGGGATGTAAGAGTCATATTTGTAACTGAAGTTCTTTGGCTACAGACTTGGTTGGAGAGGTGGAGCCTCTCTTTCGACATGAATTCGGTTGGGTCCCACAGAGGTTCCACCCTTCTTCATCTTCTTCTAACCTTTGCCTTCGGATTGGCGCCGGTCAGTTGCACCTTCCTCAGTGCGAATATATTTTTACGTACGCTCGAAGAGTTTGATATAGGATCGGAGAATCATCTTATCCAGGAAATAGGTAAACCTGATGCTTCGCAACCCTTTTTCATGGTTGTAATGGTCGTCGATTCATTAAGGTCTTGGACCTCTAAGGTGGCAGCGTTGAAATACATCACAAAATTTCGTAGAGATTCTTTATCTTGCTATCTGACAGAAAAGAGACTGTCAGAAGTTCATAGTATCCTTCTGCTGGTGTTGAAGTACATCATGAAAAGTTGTTTAAATTGCTCGAATGAATGGATACTCCCTAGTTGAAGTCTAAAGTACCATCTTCGAGCAGTTTTTCGAAGAGTAACTGAAAAAGCAACGCAGAAGAGGGCGTCGGATGCCTCTTGGAGAAATATGAGAGTTTTGTAGCTCTCAAGGTGGTCGAGTGGGTCAGTGGAGCCATCGTACGGCTCAATCTGCGATATCTTGAACCAACTTGAAATCGGCTCGTCTAGAATTCGTCGGGAGAAGGGCGGACGAGTATTGATGCCGAGTTCACCGATCGGATCTCGATTATTTATTTGAAGCTGATCTAACCGACGATCAAACTCCCTCAGTTTACGGTCATATTCATCCAACCGTCTCTGAGATTTATCGAGATGTTGAGAATATCCTGGGGTAGGGCCTTCTCCAAAAGAATTTGATGGAGACCATGGTCTCTTCCCCTTTTTCGAGACTCATCGAGGGAAAGGAGGCCGACGATCTTCGAAATCAGTACGTGGGGTGTGTCGAGAATCAGGGCGAAGTGAGTATTGGACGGATCGATGACTCATCTAATAGGAGTGTCGAGTCGAATGGCGGGATGGAAAATGGAGCCGGCGGCTGTGCCTAGATGGCACATCCCGTGGCTTCGGTTCTTCCGGTTGCCGTTGCTGCTGCTGCTGCTCCGCAGTCTGTTGGAGACTATGTACAACCTCCATTAGTGTCTTCACTTGCGACACCAGGACAACAAATTGTTGTTGGTCCGTGGTGACCATCGATCGTAAGATGCTGGGCTCTGTGAGGGTCATCGAAAGCGCATCACGGCATGATGATCGTCGATCGGAACTGGTGGAAGCATTGTGCTCTCATCTTGGTCATTGTGGTTCTTGTGGAGGAATATTTCTCTTCTCCCTTTTTGACGTGTCAAACTGTTGCAGCCAATTTTCGATGAGATGGTCGGCGATGAGCCAAATTATTGTGCCTGAGTGCGGAACAACAGGAAACCTACAAAACGAAGTCCTCTTGTTGGAAATTGTCAGACGGGGGATCCTCGATGCTTAAGTTAGCCACAGAAAGGGAGCAGCCGAGAGACAAAAGTGATAGCCCCAAAACTTATAATTAGTATCACTTACCTAGTCCTCCGTAATCTTTCGCTTTATATAACGTGAGGAAAGTCGTTACTGTGTAACTCTCATCCTTGAATACTCAAGACATGGGAGTTATGGCACTTACCGAGCGGTTACCTCATTAACTGCCATTAAGACCAAGTAATGGGCCACTCGTAGGCGACTAATGCACTCCACGTTCGCAAGTAGTTAATATTCATGTCGGATAACCGTCGTTTGATCTTGAATTTGCGAGATTTAAATAGTCTGCATGATGCCGAGGAAGTTGTCGGTCAAATACCAACTATATGTCGAGCCGTCATTGGCCAATCGTTAATTATGTGTTGAACTAAATCGGTAAAAGGCCGACTTGATCAGATCCCATCGATATAAATCAGCTCGATTCATAATATGATATGTCTAATCGGTTTGGAGATGAGGAAGAGAAATAATCGATGCACACTCAATCAGTAGGGAAGTGAGGAGGAGAGATAGTCGGCTCGGCGATGAAGATTTATTCCAATATGAAGGATTAGATATTTTATTGCTCTTCAAAATTGAAATAAGAACGAGACTCTTCCAATCAAATAACTGAAATAAAAGTCAAATTTTAAAATATAACTCTCTTCAGCCAAATATGCGCTAAAACTATTTTGAGAGGAAGAAAGAGAGACACGAAGGAAGCCACTTGATTGATGTCGAGTCCAATCCATGGAGTATCTCCTGTACACCAATCCGATCTCCGACTACGAAGGGTTGGCGTTCTAAGTGGAGAACGTTGCAGAAGTCCCGCATGACACCGATCGGTTGCAAGGTTATTTCTTCTTCTTCTTCTTCTTCTTGTTTTTTTTTTTGTTTTGGTACAGATCGGTTGCAATGTTAAACAACCCAAAGGAGCCTTGGTTGACCAAAATCATATTTGATACAGCTTGACCAGGATCTTGGTTTGATGCTCTTGGCTGCATCAAGGGACCCAATTCAGTGTTCGCTCGCACGTCACGTCACATAGATGATAACCTATCTAAAGGGTACTCTAACCGCACCGCTTTGTCCCCAATGCCCCAATTATTTCCTGCGGCCCCACTGGGCTGACTTCAAACCCCATACTTCAACATCACAGACGACTCTAATCGCTCATTCTGGGCCCCGGAGCTGAGTTGCCGGAGGACGCTCCTTTTAGCATTATCATCCCAAAGACCCTTGGAACAGCGAAGACACAATCTAACTCAACCCACCCATGAAATTTACTCTACTCTCATCTCGACGACCCGACCACATCTGACTTCTTCCAACCCCAATTCGAAAGCGTACGTGTTTGATAAGTTATACAATGGAGAGAAGAAATAGTCCAATTTCTAAATACCCTTCTTTTAAAAAGAATCAGGAAGCCTGGAACTTAAAATTACTATATTGGCGCGGATTAAATCGAAATGTTTTGCATCTGTAATGAAATTTTACCAACTGAACCAACTGATCTGGAATAAAACTTTGAATCTGTAGTTTTAATCTGACTTCATTTAAAGTGATATAATGTAAATGAAAGCGTCGACGAGTTGAATCAAAGTTCTAAGCTGGACTTGGACCTAATATTTATTTAAAACTCGACCCGGCAGACCCAAACTCAGACACCAATAGGCCCGACAGATTTTTTGGGTTGTCTTGGTGCTGGTACCGCAAACACTTCCTTTTAATTAAAGCTTTTAGCTCCTTTCCTCAGCCCCCAAAAAAAAAAATTCTGCGTCAGCTCAGTTCTCATCTCCCCCACAACGATGTCCTCCCCGACCCCCCCACCGCGCCCCCCCAACCCCCACAACCACAAAACAAAGGTATGGGTCCCACTTCGTCCACGTGTCCCGTTCTTTAGTGTTTCTTTTCCTGTTCATTCCCACATGGCCACCTCCATCCGGCTTGATCTCCTTTCTCCTCGTATCAGGGAAAGAAAGAAAGAAACCGGTCCTCCTCCCATCACTCGTCTCGTGATTCCAACGGCGACCCCGGGATAATTAAAAAGAAGCCTCGCTTTTGTGTCACCTCGCCTTTCCCTTCTCTCTGTCTTCTTTTCTCTCTCATGACTCTTCCCCCCAAAAGATGCCATCCCCTCTCCGTAACGGCGACGCCCCCCTCCCCGCCTCCCCTCCCCGCCATCGGCCGCCACCCCATCACTTCCACTCCACCGTCTCCGAGCAGAAGATCCGCCGCCTCAACGCGCTTATCCTCCTCCTCCGCCTCGCCGCCTTCTGCTTCTCCCTCGTCGCCGCCATCTTCATGGGCACCAACTCCTCCCGCTCCCCTGGTTCCCTTCCTGGCTCCAGTTCCACCCTTCAGGTACTCTTATATCCCATCTCAGTCCCTCCCCTTCCTCCCTATTTACCAATACTGCCACCGCTTAGCTCCCGGACTGTTGTCTCGCAGGCTCGTGTTCGCGGTGAACGCCATCGTGGCCGCCTATTCCTTGTTCGCGATGGGGCTTTCCATCTGGGAGATCCTGAAGGGCGCCACCCTCTTCCCCGAGCCCTCCAGCTCTGGTTCGACTTCGCCCACGACCAGGTAAATTGCTTGCTACTCTCTAATTAATTCAGTAAAGATTCGATTTTTTGTAAAGACGGGAGCTTTATTGTGGCTAATTAGGTTTTCGCGTACCTGGTGCTGGCGGCGGAGGCGGCGGGGACGGTGGAGGCCCGGGAGCTGAAGGGGGCGCACGCGTGCACGCTGGAGAGCGCCTTCTGCGTGCAGGCCTACATCTCCGTCGCTCTCGGCTTCGTCGGATTCGTCTTCCTAACCCTTTCCGCGCTCGTCTCCGGCTTCCGTCTCGCCTGCCACGTCATCACCGGCTTTCGCTTCCACCTCTAGGCTAGTCCATCCCTGAGGCGGTCGCTTCACCCCTACAGTTACCTGACCCACGTGGCAGTAGTAGATTGGTGCAGTACACGAACAGCTGACCTATGGCTCAAGCAATCGCCGCCTGACGGTCGGCGATCTGATCTGATCTATAGTTTCTTTTTTTTTTTTAAATAATTTTTATAGAAGAGTGTTTTTCCGAGTCCGGGGTCCATCGTGCGGTTGTAAATCCTGTGATTCCCTTCCATCGGAAGGACGAAAAGCTGCACTAATTTTGTATGTATGTATTTTTTAATCGCGCGTCACCCAGTCTGTACTAAATGTGATCCGGGAGTTGAATTTGATATATTCTCTTTCGCAAAAAACCAAATTTGAAATCTTTTGTGAGGTATGGTCCATTTTTTCTCTGGTACCGGTGAAACTCAAACTTTCCCGGCCCTCGCGCTCGACACGTTTTGTCCACGTGGGAGGGCTTTGGAAGGGCTCTGGGGTCGGGAAAGAAATTATTCATCGAGCGCCAGGTTATCGCGACGCAATCGACACGTCAGGCAAGCATCTGCCGGGGGAATGCGCTGCGGCGCGTAGCGTGCTTTGGACACACCGCTCCGAGTACGAACGTTTCAGATGGGATGGCTTCCGAGGCTCTGCTTCAGTGGTCAACGGCAACAGCTGTAACCTGGTACATGCCCGGCGAAGGGGGGCTCGTTACATTTTTTAGCCTGAAGCCCGATGGATCAATCAATCCTTGAGAATTGTTTTTTGATTTTTATTTTTTTGACGGTGATGCCATGGTACGGGCTGTATCTTTGGCTACGATGGCGACCGCTGGATCGTGATCCAACGGTGAATTGGCTCAAAGAAAGGCGCATCTTCTTTCGTGCGAAAGATACAACCCCGATCCGGCATGGAAGGTGGTGGCGGTGATTTGGGGACCTGAGGTGCAAGATTAAAAATAAAAAAAAAAGAAAGGGAAAAGAATCTAAGCAGTTGGAGTTGAAACTCTCTCTCCGAAGATAATCAAATCACTTTTAATACTATGTTTTGAATTCCATCCTAAATTATTGTATGGCAGTGACATTCCGTCCTAAATTATTGCATGACCTCGCAAAAGACTTTATTTGGTGCAAAGGTGAGCCACGTTCTATTTTATGTTATCTTGTTTTGGAGAAGCTTTTATTGCGGGTTTTTAGGCTTCGGAAATTTAAATAGGTTTAGCACGTGATGATATCAAGGGTTAGAGGAAAGTTTTTGTATGATCAAAAATTAGGCACCTTGCGGCAATTCTCTGATCCGATTTGTGATATTGGTACCGTCACATGCTGGATGAGCTGTTGGTTCTTGGATTTTCCATGTTTGCTTCGCCTACGCCACCGCATACGTCGATGTGATACATTTGACTAGCGCAGGTGCTGACATATGTAACATGCCGACAAAAACAAGAGATATGTAGGTGGTATCTCATTTTTCATCTAAAACATGGAAGATGTTTGGTTGCCATTACCGTCAAAATCCGAGCTATTAAGACATGAAGCAGTGAGGTCAGCTCTCAATTATAGAGTTTGGCTGAAGGAACTCTCATAGTATTCACGTTCAGTACTCTGAAATTTAAAAACAAATATTCACTTATCAAAATCTGTACTGTAAAAAATTCTCCGACGCTTACGTTAGATTGTGATAGAACGTAGAACACATTAAGAGAACCCGTTATATTAAAAGAGGACCGATGTTGTTACTGAGTAAGATGGAATTGGGCCTTGATTCCCTGGTAACGGTCCCACATTGCGCATGGGGGAATATTATTGACTATACTAATCATACAGTAATGACCGATTCCTCTAGGATGAGCCATAGTCGCCCCTCAATTGATAGAATCATGATTATACCTTTCATAGTGGTTAATTATTTTAAATATGCTTGAATCGGAGATATGTGGCTTATTCCCACTGATTGGACAGCTAGCTCTGATTGGCTTGATGTTTCAAGCGGGCACAAAGGTTAGCAGTTCATCAGCTGACTACCATATCCGACAGTTTGATTGGCGGCTCGGTTGGCTACTAAGATTGTCAGTTTGGTTTATGCCGAGGTAATCACTTCGGCTGGTCGTAAAACAAATATATATTTAAAATAATCAAATCCAATGGTTAAAGTTTAAATTAATTTACGATGCATGTGGTTGTAAGATATTTCAGTAGCATGCGTGCTGGCGAATCTTGTTGCTCTTCTGCTTTTTTTGGTAAATGTAGCTAAGTTACGTAAGAACATGAGTCAAACTGAAACTAAAGCAGGAGAACAGTGTGAGTAAGAAACTACAGCTACGGAATTGCACATGCATAGCATCTGCTAGCAAAATGCTCTGAAGCTGCGGCGGAATAGGCCTAGGTTTGGTGAGCAAAATATCATTATGCAGCACTTGGGAAGCAATCCAATTTATTGTTTGACTATTTTTTTATTGTTGCTGTTATTTTGTTAAGGTCGGAAGATGGACAATTGAGCCTTGCGTGGTGGTGCTGGAGTGATTTGCAAACAAATCCAGATCGAAGATTTTTGCTCCGCCGAAAATCCTCCGACACTCAAGTCAGAAATCAGAGAATAATGGAAGCAGCAACTGATTCTCTAAGAGGAATCACTTACCTAAGTCCTCAGAGCTTTAGCTATTTATAGAGGATGTGGTTGAGTAACTGTGAGAACGTGCAGTTTTGAGGAGTTAGTTACGTTTGAGCTTATCCACATTATGGACAGCTGCTACACGTACTAGGAAACCGACTGGTCGAGACAATGGAGGGAACTCACGTGCTAGATAGACCGCACAACTGACTGGATACAAATGGATCTGCTCTACATACCTCAGTTCGGTGTTTGGGTCGGCAACCATGGTGATAGCTCAGTGATCTGAAGTATCAATGATAGCATGACAGATCTGAGGTATTCACAGTACCACCATAATACTATCCTCCTATTTTGAGTCTGAAAATCAGACGAAAGAATATTCCGAAAGTCATACCTCGGATCTGGGATGCACGCTTCCATGCCTTCACATGTGTCCCAGCATTTAAGGTTGATAACGTTAGCCCGGCATGATTGTCGCAAATAATCGCAATTGATGGAACCACACAACTGGTGGTTTTTCAAGGATTTAATTCTCCAACAATGACTTTTTGTCTTCACCTTCGTCCTCTTTTAAATTGAATTTTCAGGTGCACGGAGAAGACGATCGCAAAGCCTTTCTACTTCAAACTTTCGCTGCGACTCTTAGAGACAAAATGAATCCAAAGTTCGTGAAAAAACTCGAACTGGTGTCAGCCCGAAGGAAGCAGGCCAAAGTTCCGTCTGCTGGTCCTCCAGCTCCAGTGAGTGGCAATGTCAAGGCTTCGATCATTGAATCGACTACCGCGGCGGTGAGAGATGAAAATGCCCTTCAATCATCGAATCCATAGCTCCACCATTGGAGGCCGCAATAGGAGCTCCGACAGAGGAGGTTTTGATGAAGAAGACTTCGGTGAAGGGCATACAGGCGATGGAGATGGTTGATCATTCGGAAGAGGTTCAGGCGATGGCGATAGAAGCTGGAGATTCTTTGGAGCAGGTGATGCTTATCCCGTGTCTTCCTTCGGCCATTTCCCAAGTAGGTCCTTCACGATTGGTGCCTCCGCTCCATCCGTGATGGAGAATCTCGAATCCGCAGCGGAGTTTCTAAGAAACTTCCTCTCTCCTGCTGAGAAGCAGTTCCTCCATGAGCAAGGTGCTCAATAGCGGATGATGGATGCCCTTAGGTCTCTTGCTCAGGTAAAGAGTTTTAGTCTTTAGATCTTTCTTTTATCTGTTGAAACTTGCAATACTTAATAGCTATGCGAATTTTGTGCAGGTTGAGCATTATCTAGCCAGCTTTGTTGGCTCTATTTCTGAAGCTTTAGCATTAGAGCTTACGATGGCGAAAGAAGAAACAGACTAGCTGAAGTATCAATTGAAGCAGAAAAAATCAGCTAACGCTGAGCTGATTAAAGAAGTTAATTCCTTTGAAGAGGCCCTCCGAGAAGCTCGAGAGATGATCGATCGTCAAGATGATGAGTTAAGATGGGCTGAAAGAAATTGAAGATCTCGAGGGACAGAGATCTAGGGCTGAGAGAGACTGCCGCTAAGCCTGCGATGACATAGATCGCCTGAGGAGGACACTCGAAAAAAGGGGCCAAGAATTTGCTTCTTTCAAAACTCATTCTCAAATGAGCCCCAGTAGGGGTTTATCTAAGAGGGCCAGAACCTCATACAGAGCAAGCCGAGGATGCCTCAGAGGGGCGAAGGTTCTGCTTCAAAGGGTGTTCAGGTGACTTAGGAACTATCCATTCAATCTGAGCGTCAGGCTAAACTTTAGGAGGCTCTATCACAAGCGAAGCACCTGGAAAAGAAAGTGAAGGATAAAAGAGAAAGCGAGGTTCTCGTCTATCGCCGACTTGTGGATCAGGAGCTTTTGACTGAAAAGCTCAGCTAAGAATAGATTGGCTAGCGAAGAAAGGAGCCGACATTATAAATGAGGCCTACAAGTCGGCATTCTCTGCTGGCTTCGAGAAGTGAAAGATAATGGCTCGAACGCACCTCCCTGCTATCAGTGTTGAGCTTCTGCAACCCAACCTCCTGGACGAAAGTCTGAAGGCCGTGATATCGGACAGTGCAAGAAATTTGCAAGAGCATCCCAGCACCTTGTCGAGTTGAATAAAGTTGATGCAGCCACCCAGATAGAAGAGGCTGCTAGTGTGAAGAAAAGTCGCTCCAAATCTAGTCGCCTTAATGGTGCTCCAGGTAATGATGTATTTTCTTTTTTTGTAATCTAAACTATGTAGTCATTTTGGTGCAAATGAATAAATTATTTTGATTTTTTTTTGTCATTACCATTCACAGTGCTTGAATGAATGAGTGTAAATCATATTCTGAGCCATGTTGGCTGAATTCGATCTATACTAAGAATTTAATCATGATTCAAATCATAAGGTGTAATCTAAATCATAATCCGAGCTAAAATCTGAGCTATGTTGACTTGTACCTATTGTGTAGGTTTTGGAAGAATTAAAATTCAAACCACATCCACGTGGCAAGTACCACCACACATCCGTGCAGTCTCTTCGAAAGTGGTGCAAAATATGATTTGCCTGTCGCTCGCATTAACTGTCATATCAACAGCAGGCGTATACCCAACTGGTGACCGCCACATGTCAAGCATTCATTAAAACTTTATTGGCTACACCTCCTATCATTAATGCTCTGAGAAAGGAGATTGTCAGGAGATCTTTTAAAGTAAGGACTATTTAAACCCTAGATGAGACATGCTTCTAGGGTTTTCGATTGTCTTTTCTTTCATTGTGAGTTTTCCTCCATCTTTCTCTTCAGAATTTCTCTTTTTTTCAAAGAGAAATGGCTTCTAGAGACTCCAATTTCGCCCCGCTAGAGTTTCAGTCTGAGATGACGGAGAGGAATGTAGTATTGCTTCATGAGCAATTTCAAATCCCTCCGATGTTTCAATTGTAGATTCCAGAGCTAAACGATCGGATTTGCCGACCTCCCTCAGGCCGAATGAGCCTCTATGAGGAGTACTTCTAGGCTAGACTGAGGCTTTCTCTCTATCCTTTTTTTGTTGCTCTTTTTCAATATCTCGAGATGTCGCCATGCTCGGTAGTTTCAAATTCATGGTGACACAACTGTGGTTTTATCACAGTGTGCGTATTGGCTGGGATTGATCATAGTATCATATTTTTTCGTTCATTCTTCAGCCTCAAGAGACATCCTAGAGCACGAGAGTGGTGGTATGTGTCACCTCAAAAAAGGAAGACATTCATCTGTTGATCTGGGATGCTCCTTTCGCTGTCCATGGCTGGAAGAAGCACTTTGTGTTCATCTCCTAAACGTCCGACGAAGATTGGGGATTCATCGCCTGAGGCGAACCCCAAGAAGCTGTGCTGAAGAAGCCTGCATTGGATCAGCGCCTGAGGCTAGAGCTGGAGACCTTGCACAACTTTAAGGTCCCGAAGCTGAAGGAGCTTTTATCAAAGTAGATCTTATTCAACATCGGCATCAGTCAAGCTAGTTCTCAAGGTGCGTACGGGTCTCCTGCCTCAGAGCCTTATGTTCCATAATTCATGCTTTATATTAACCTGATTACCTTGGCTGCAGAGATAGACCCAAGCCCACTGAAGAAGCCATCGAAGAAGTTGGAAAAGAAGATCCATCAAAAGAGGGCAGTTGAGTCTGCGGGTCCCCCTGTGCTATCGGCTGCTGGATCAGAATCCAAATCTCTTCGTGTCAAGGACTTCAGAATTGTGAGGGTTCAATCTGGCTCGACCTCTGCTTCGACTTCTAATGAGGATTAAAGAAGCCAAATAGATCGAGTCTCTAAAGACCTTGAAGAGGTAATTCTAAGCCTGCCAGCTCCTCAAATGGTTGAGTCTTCTCCGAAAGAGGTGCTAGCCAAGATAGCTGGGGCTTCCAGGACTGCACTAGCTGGTCTGAAGCTTGAGGCTTCAGCACTAGAAGATTACAAGCTGGCGCATGAGCTGTTCATCAGGATGCTTCTTCTAGCTGACGCGAATAAGCTGCTGGTTGAGCCGCATAGAGAAGTGAGGAAAGCAGTAGTGGAGTACTTCATCCGAGTAAGCTGAAGCTTCTACAGTTTTGTTTATGTTAAACATACACATATTATGTTCGTTGATAAGAGGTATTTCTTGTTAGATCGCTCATTATCTGAATGGGTATATGGAGAGCTCCTGTGAGCTTTCGATTGAGGCAAGGAAGCACAAGGCCGACGTCAAAAAAATGCTCAAAGTCATGAAGGAAAAAGCTGAGAGAAAGACTGGAGAGGCCTCCATGAGAGCCGATGCTGCCATGAGGAGGGCTGAAGACGTCGAAGCGGCCCTAAAAGGAGATGCAGAAGAAAACTCTCGACTGCTAGGCATCCAGGAAGCACAGGCAATGAGAATAAAGGAGCTCGAAAAGTTCTTGGAGGACAATAAAACTACGATCGAGGTAGCAGAGAAAAAGGCAGCAGAGACGCTTTAGAGTCTGTTATGAACTTTCGGGCGTCAATAGAGTATCAGGATGAGAAAGTCAAATTTTTCACTGACGCCTATGATGATGGGAAGCAGTCGATCCGGGATAGAGTTGTTGCTAGATATCCAGAATTAAATCTGAATTTCTTGGATGAAGTTTGGGACTCCACTGCAGCTGATGTTAGAATGCGCTATGATTTCGTACGTATAGTTTAAACTTTTAAAACTTGTACGGTGAAAGTAATAATTAAATATTTTATTTAATACATATATCAGATCAAATCTAAAAATCATACTTAAGATTTTGACATGAATAAGAGATCTTGATCTGAAATCTGAAAAAAAAAATAAACATCAGTAAAATAAAATCAGAGATCAGATCTCCATATTTTTGGATCCTGTAGATGTCCGGGGTTCCGATCGTAGTCGCGCACGTGCCCAACCTCTGTTGATATCTACACAGAGATGCCTGATCAGAGCATCGAGATCATCGATGTACTAGCACCTTACAGATCTCGCTCCTCAGCTTTGGATCTGAATCTCTTTTTCTAAATTTCGAAGAAGATGATCACTGCGTGAACTCCTTCGTGCAGATCCAATGGGATCTGAATTAGATCACCAAGAAGAGAAGAAGAACCTTTCTTCTTCTCTTCTTCTCTCTCTTTTTCTCTCTTAGATCTGATCACCATTAGATCTTGGTGTGGAGGTGAAAGGAAGAAAGAAGGTTGGGCATTGGGATTGTTACACGATAAGAAAGAAATTCACCCTATTTTTTATTAGCATGCGTCCCACCCTTCTCTCCAATTTTTGTTGCACAAAAATTCAACTCCCACACCACATCTAATAAGAATTTGATTCTATTTTGAATTAAATTTAAATTAAAATAAATCAGAAAGAAAGAGAATCTCAGATGAAGTGGGGCACCAACTATTGGCGCCCCTCCCCTTCACGTGCGCAAAAACAAAAGGAGGCATGTCTCCACGCAATCCCTCTCCTTTTCTATATGAGATTTGGAGAGAGAGTCTCAAAAAACCTAGACTCTATGAGTCATGATTCATTTGATTCAAATTAGATCTCAATCGGGTTCAAATCGAGTTCGAATCGAATCGAATTTGAAAGACTGTCAAACCTAATCCTATCAAGCTTGAAATCCAAATCTGATTTGGATAATTGAATCCAATTAGTATTAAATTATATTAAGTCTAATTAAATTAATTAAATTTAAATTAATTAAAATTTGATTCATAATTTAATCAGTCTCAAAATAAATTATAATATTTATAATTAAGGCCCTGCGCTAATAATTAGCAGCTGTCAAAACTGTAATGCTCACAAATTAGCGGTTTTTAAAATTCAAACTATTAATCCGATTGATAATTTGAATATGATCCAAACCATTGATCAGATTATACTCTTTTTGTGTGTGACCCCTCAGATTCTATTCTGTCTGGTAGTGAGACATACTATGATTTTCATCATAGTATTATCGAAACTTCTTTCGATGGGCTGAAACGATTCCGACTCACCTCAACAAGGATTGTTGATCTGAAAATGATCCTAGTGAGTTCTCATAATCTACCAGTGATATCTAGCAACATGTAGTGGTAATCTAATAGAACAAAAAAAATGAACTCCTAAGTGCAGTTACCGTGTGATACAATCCCTTCATCGTAAATCTCGATTAGACGGAGATCATGAAGAACTCGTCAAATCCCATCGTCAGTCATATACTAGATTAGCTCGATTTGAGTTTATCTATGAGTTTCATGAAAATTCTTTTTCAGTATTCACTCTTACTCTGGCTAGAGGCTTCCTAAACTCAGTCTTATGAATCGTATATGACTACTCCTTTTCTATCAAAATCGATAGATTTCATCTAAGTACATCCTACTCTAAACAGCGAATCTGAACCTACAATAGCCAACATATATAGCAAGAACCCGAACGGCTAAGAACCAAGAAAATATGTAGTTAAACTAAGTAGCCTCGCTGTGAATAGACAACACACCGCAAGTCAAAGGACCAGTCACATGACTGCAGCATCGAGAAAATCATTGACGAGTGAGCAGACATCCAAGCGGTTTCTCGTGTTGGTCATGTTCAATGCAAGTTATTTCTAACAACCATCTATATTCTCACCCCAGTATCTCCACACCACAGACTCGAGACTCATCTGTCCTAAAGGAAGGTGATCCGTGCATCGATCTTGAATGGATTGATTATTGTCCTCCATGATAATCTTTCAATCAAGAGTATTTAGAAATTAACCCCTAATAATGTATATCTCAAATTCTCAACACCTTAAGAATATACAAAATCATCTTTGTTAATTTTTAAGATAAATCATGGATACATATGACATGATTGGTTATAAAGACTGTCCGTCAAGTACAAAGTATCTCCTAGAGAAAGATATGTGTTAGTCAAGATTGACTTCTAAGGCACACATAACAAACTTTCACTTGCACTAAAGCCAATCTGTCATATATCTGAGCCCCATCTTCTAAAGATAGGCTTCGATGTTTAGCTGGCTAAGTGACTCAGGCCCACCACATCTTATGTGGAGTCTACTCTCTGCACCTCCATGTATTTCTATTTGAGATAATCGCGTATATCCCTACTCTATATGCATGGACTTCTGGTGAGACCTTGACTCCTTAACGAGGGCTCTAGATTATTATCTTTGCAGTACAATATCATAGCATCTAATGGTATGGCATCCAGTTCCGCAACTATCATAAGAATCAGAATGCATCTTGCACATCTATAGCATATTTAGCTTCCATTGATCAATTGTCTGAAATCCTTCCAACATATCGAACCAACATAACTCAAGAATACGTGCTGATGTGACATTCTACCATCAACATCAGTATATCCTCCCACTCTTAGCTATAATCTTTCTTTAAAATGAGGAATAATCCTTTAATGCTTCTCAAGTACTGAGGGATATTTTCATAGCAATCCAATGCTCTCAGTCTAGATTCGACTAATACCTGCATGTGACTTTCACAGCAAGATATACCAAGTCGAAAATATAGCATGGCATACACCCGTGCCTAAGAGGATAACGAATCCCTCTTGAAGGTTTCAATGCTGAACCCTTTCAGTACCTCTTCTATGTACTTGTTTGTGAAACCAAATATTTTTTAGGATCTATCTCTATAGATTTTTATTTCGAAAATACAGGATATTTGACTTAGGTTTTTGATAAAAAAATTCTATATGTAACCACATCATAACCGATGTCAGCATGAGATCCTCCCATCGATCTTCATGTAACTACATGATTCCTCACATCACATCATTGTAAGTTTTGAGATCATCCCTATATTTTCAATCTCTCTCGAAAAATATTTTTTTTGAATCCTTTATAAGAATACCAAGTACCTTTTTAAAAGATGAGAGATCCTACTAGATCTACGAGGTGGAGGAGGTACTACATATACTGGCTCATCTTAAATATATTGTACAGGTCTTGTGACTCATTGTTCTTTAGAAACTCTCTCTTTGCATTCATCCTCCCACTGTTTCTAAGAAATAATATAATTATTCACAATCATATTGTGAACCACTAGAAAGAGAAAGTGACATCCCAAACCCTTTTGGGATATCCCATAAATGAGCTCTTACAGATCTATCCTCTAACCTGTCCACCATATCATATCTCATATAGTGTGGTGAAATCAACTTTAGAGGATACCTAATTTAAATTCAAAATTAAACCTTATTCCTAAAGAACAATAGTTAAATTAGTGATGTCCATAATAGATCAGACCATATTTTATATAGTGCCATTGCTCTTTACTGATACCCCGTTGAGCTGAGGTGTACAAGGAGAATTCTATCATGAAACTATGTCATTCTCTTTAGATAATCGATAAATTTTTATTTAGTATTGCATCATCGATCTGATCGAAGTACCTTTAGAGTTTTTTCGATTTATTTTTCTACTTCTCATTTGAATTCATTGAACCTTTCAAAGTCTTCAGATTTCTATCTCACATACATACCTATAACATGACTGATTATTAGTAAAGATGATGAAGTAGTGATAACCTCCTAGTTTGGCTCATCAAATGGGCCATGCACATTGTATGTGTACTAGGATAAATATCTCAGTGGTCCTATCCCTTTGTCCCACAAAGGACAGCTTGGTCATTAATCTTCAAAGAGATGGTTCACAGACTAGATATGACTTAACAGTCAATGAGCCCAAAGATCTATTTTCTTCAGTTGGCAAATCATTTCTTCTCATACATGACCTAAACAAAAGAATCATCTATATACTTCAGGTTATTTGGTTCTAGATCTCTCAGACACAATAACATTCACTATTTGCTCAAATAAGTTCACAAATGTATCATCATGTAAATGATAAAGAACTAAATCCAAAATAATAATCATCGAAGTTAGGTGCCCACAGTCACATTGCAACTTTTGTGCCATTGCCGACTCAAAAGAGTCACTTCACCTTTCCTCAATCTTCTTCCTTTCTTAGATCTGATACTAAAGTGCGTAATATGTACTAGAGTCTAATGAAAAAAAAATACCATAAGATCAGATTTGAGCAATTTGACATACCTTTCAAAGATGTGTCAATATTTCTTTAGGTTCTCCAGATATATTTCTCTAAACTTTTCAAGATCCCTTAGTTACTAACATATTGACCAATTCAGTTAAGATGCTATAATATTTATTGATATAATAGTTTATAAACAACCCATATAAATTAGAGATTACAGGATCAATCCATTAACAATTTCTTATGCATGGTCATATCGAGCTTCTCAAGCTCTTCAATATCCTTGATCATCGATCATCGACAAACTGCCCATCACGTATCTCATCCACTATACGACTCTGATCATCTCATAACTGTTACAGATGAATCAGCATGTCATTGACAGTCTACATGTCCTTATGCATACATTGAATTTCATCAATCATAGACTCCAATTGATATCACCTAACCTAATTATCAATGTCTAACCATTTGTTAAGTATAGCTCGTTGACTATGGATAGGACAAGCTGATGATATTGGGTTAATTTGGTCAAGAACATGGCTTAATTTCTAAAAGCTAAGAACTATTCTTAAATTTCTGAGCCAGAATATATAATTAGTTTCAGTTAAGTTATTGATATCTAAGATTTGAGCTAGAGTGTTGGAAGCTGACAAAATAAACCGTAGAGTAAAGATTTAATTAGATGATTGTACTTGTAATAGTTTGTTCTATGGACTTTAAAATAACAAAAGCTCTCACTAATTTTTTAAGTCTTTGACACTCCTCGGATGGAGAAACGAAAATCCTAACGCGATAAGTGATTCTAGTGGATGCTGCGGTCCCATCGATGTATGGCACCTCACCTAACAATTATTAGTGACATGTATACCAATGCGTGATAACTCTTTATCCAGATGCTTCTCCAAACATGTTGCAGCGATTTAGTCTCTAAATCCTTAGGCCTCACCTAATTAGCACATTTCTTAGTTAAGTCCGACCCACCATTTACCAGCGAGTGCAAAGCCTTCATTGGGTCCCTCACCTTATAGTTATTGGGTCCAACCCCATCTTTACCCAGGACATCTAATGCCAATAGAGTGGTTGTGCTTTTTCGATGCAACTAAACCACTGTAACTAGCTGAGAACGATCAACGTCGGAAAAGACACCGCATCTCTACAACGATGGA
>KE505178.1:283630-299730 GCA_000441515.1 Elaeis oleifera | reverse complement strand
GTTGGATTTTCATGTAGGGTGTATGCATGTGTGTTTCAAATTTTTTTTATAAATAATATAGTAAAATTAAGATTAAAATATCTTTTAATCTAATACATGTATGCATAAAATATAGAACATATGGATCTACTTCATATGCTGAAATTGAACACATACTGAATTTTATACTAAAATTAAATATGTGATCGAATCATTTACCTGTTTCATAATTTCTATCTTTGAATCTGAATCTAGAAGAGAGTAGGTTCTTCCTTAGCTACATAAGTATCAGGCCTCTATGGATATCCACTCAGAATCAATTTGGAATAGTTCTCTATGCGGTTGATCTTTCTTCTCCAAGAACGATCATCCTGTGAATCTGAACGAAGTCTATATCGCGATCAACTCTTTGATCATTTTTTTGATCTTTTTTTCTCTTCTTTTTTACTTTTATTTTCTTGATTATGTAGTATCTAAGGTCTAAAAATAGCACCCAAAAGATGCCACCCAACAGCCTTGGGTGTTGGAAGATGGAGGATGCCCAACAGAGCTTGGGCGTTGGAACAAAGAGGGAGAAAAGAGGAGGGCATGGGGAGTTTGTGGGAGGCATGGGGCTTGCTGATTTTTGATTATTAGACCCTTAGGAAAGGGTCCTTTAAATAGAGGAGCCATTGGACTCCTAAAACAAATCAAATTAGCCCCCTTATGCAAGTCCTAATCGCATTAGGACTCCTTGTAGTCCTACCACTTTGACCATGCTTAGGAGACCAAAGGGCACCCTTTAGGGCATTATTTCACATGCTAATCAAGGATAGGTGGTGCCCTTCCTTAGTCCAATATGCCATCTCCAAGTGGGCTCGCCCAACTTGATCAAATCAAGTGGCGCCCCATGAAATACAATTAAGGAATTAACTAAGGGTTTGAACCCCTAATCATATGATCCAAAAGCCTAGGCACCCAACAATTGGAGCTCAATGAATCTAACTCATTTATATTTTAATAGATAATTAACTTGAATTAATTTATCAAATAAGAAATTCAAATATCAAGAGAAAATTGGGTTCAACCATGTGCTAGCAAAGTTATCCTAAACCCAATAGGATTTCTCTAAACCCAATTGAGACTTCACAAGTCCAATCACTTAATCCAACTCTAATCTCTTTGTTATGTGATCCCATAAGTTCAATTCTATCTGGTAGTGAGATATTCCTTGATCTCTATCATAGTATCATTGAAATTTTTTTCATGGATCGAAATAATTCCACTCTGACTCATTAATAATTGTCGATACTGAACAATCTCAGTGAACTCTCACAATCCATCAGTGATACCTAATAGTATGTAGTGACAATCCAGTAGAATCGAAATAGAACCTCAAGGTATAGTTAACATGTGATTCAGTTCCTCTATCGTGAGTCCCGACTAGATGGTAGATCATGGATAAATTGTCAAACCCAATCATCAATCATATGATAGATTCGATTAGCTCAATTCCAATTATGATTTTCATGAAAATTCTTTTCATCAATTACATTGCTATGGTCACAGACTCTCGGATTTGACCTCTCAAATTTTATAGAACTACTCCTCTCTATCAAGATCGATAGATTCCTTCTAGATACGCATCTTATCCCTATAGTGGATCAACTATTGCCAACATCCATTATAAGGACTCAATGAGGTCATGTTTATGGGTCAGCCAAACTTCAGTAGCCTCACTGTGAGCAATCATACCATCGCAGGTCAAAGGACCGTTCACACAACTACAGCATCGAGATGATCACTGACGATTGAATAAAAATCTAAGTGCTCTCGTATGGTCATGCTCAGTATGAGTTGAATCCTTCGTAGGGCTACGTTGAGGAATTATTAGTGAGAGCATTATTGATCTTTTTGTTGAGCTCCTGGAATCGCCTCTCTATGGCCAGATCTCGAGCGGTGCAGGCCTCGGAGTGCTGAGGAGAACGACAACCAGGGGTTGAATCATGCCCCGATCGTGGACTGGGAGATTGCTGTCTTTCTGGTTCCCAGATCCTGAGGTGGCTTTAGTGGGTTTGCCTCCTTTCTGGGCTCTGAGGAAGCACTCGGGGTTGCTCCAACTGTGGTGGTGACTGGGAAGTTGGATTTGGTAGGGGCACTACCGTAGGAAGTGCAGGTGGCGCTGTCGAGAGTACTAGTTGCACCATTGAAGGGGGTGCAGGAGCAATCTGAGTAGGCTGTGGCACCATCGGTGGATGTGAAAGGATAGTCTGGACTGCTTAAACAACGACCATCAAATTTTGGACCTGCTGGAAGAGCAAGTTGATCTGATCCGTCATGACCAGTGCTGGCTGGGTCGGTGGAGGAGTCTCTATCGCCTATGGCTGTACTTGACTGTCAGCTGGCTTTCCACCTGACGAGAGATGACAGCGTTAGAGAGACAAGATGAAACTCGCTTTGGAGGTATAATGTAAAGATTACACCCTTCCTCTATCTGTTGCTACTTATTTTTGTTGAGGTCAGAAGATGGGCGACTGGGCCTTGTGTGGTGATACTGGAGTAACTTGTAAAATAACTCCGGACTGGTGGTTTTCGCTCCGGCGAAGACTCTCCGATGCTCAAGTCAGAAATCAGAGAACAATGAGAGCAGCAACTGGTTCTCTGAGAGAGATCACTTATCTGGATTCTTGGGGCTTTAGTTATTTGTAGAGGATGTGGTTGAGTAACCATGGAACATGCAGTTTCGAGGTTATCAAGTTGTTGGACGTGCTGTTAGTGGGCGACATATTCTAGCCCTTATTTGCTCCCGTTAGATATGGAGAGTTAGTTACGTTCGAGGTTATCTATAGGATGGACAGCCGCTGCACGTGCTAGGGAACCGGCTGGCCGAGGCAATAGAGGGAACTCACATGTCAGATAGACCACACAACTGACCGGATACAAATGGGTCTGCTCCACATATCTTAGCTCGGTGTTTGGGTCGGCAACCACGACGATAGCTCAGTGATCTGAGGTATCAATGATAGAATGACAGATCCGAAATATTCACGGTACCACCGTAACACCTATAATTGTGAGATACAAGGAAAAGCTCCAGTGGTTGCTTCCATTTTGCTAGATCATTCAAAAGAGGATCACCTGTATTGTAGCAAGAAGATAAAAACTGTAGTCCATGAGGTGAGATAGTGGCCAACTCACCTTGAAACTATACATGAATGAAGCTCCATGCCTACAACTCCAGGCAACTAACCGTTAGAATCCCGAATAATATAACCCGTAGTTGTAATTGAACGAGTAACTGAGCCGCCGAAGTTGGGGGAATTCCAACTAACTAATGGATGAGAGAGGAATGAGGAAGAAACAAGATGAGAAAGTGCCCGGCTCCTTGACTGTGTCAACGGCCCACTAATCTATCATAAAGAAACACGTTGCAATAGAAGCACATAGAAGATCTCACCAATTGTGTTGGATACATATTGATATGCTGAAAGGCCCTCAGATTTGGAGCATTCCACGGTAACCAAAGAACACAAGCAATGACTGCACGCCTTCTCTGGCCTTTCTACATGGACATTAGATATAAGATAATGCAATGCCGGCAAAGAGTCCGGAGGGCTGCCAATATGGAGTCGAAATTTAACAGCTAGCCACCGACGCTCCTTAGAGAAGAGCAGGGTTTTCTTTTCTTTCTTTTTTTTTTTCTTGAAGGGTGGGTGGAAGGGGGTTGCTCATCCTCTCTACCGCATGATATCTAGCAGATAGCTGACTAGGGCACCACCTCATTGCCAAACATGCGTATCATGAAGCCAATGGGGTGGCAGATTAAATTGCCTCCTTTATCGCCGAGCACTTGAGAGAAGCATTGTATTTTGACTCTCTTGGATGTACTTATCGATAAAAAATGATGCCTCGTTGAGACGAAAAGGAGTTTATAAGGCAAGTTAGAACGAGTCCATTCCCAACAAAGTATTCTAACCCCATAAGACACCAGCAATTTTCATATCCAAGAAAACTGAAAGTTACCTGTTGAGTGGCAAGGAAAAAATGAGTGAGTTTACTAGTGCAGACATGAGAGATCCGACTGGTGCTCCCGCACATTTTGATCAGCCCATGGGCCTTGCGCAAGGAGAACATTGGCTAGGTGGATCTCAGATGAGAACACCCATGCCAAGTTTCTACAATATATCCCACCTTTCAATCTACCCTCATTGCCATCCAGTCAAACTAGCTTCTATTTTATAAAATAAATAATAAATTCAGCAGATTTCAATCGATAACCGGCAATCGGTACACCTAAATAACACTGGACCCTCGTAAGTAGAGACGTGAAGAAGCCTTCGATTTGCCCACACATGGTGCATTGAAGAGAAGGGCCGAAAATTATTTGAGATTTTTTAAGATTTAATCATCTAATCTAATTATTTGAAACATGGAGATGTTTATAGTAAAATAAAAATATTTTTTTAAAAATAGGAAACCAATAAATATAATTATTGCTACTCTTTTTCGACTGGGTTGAAGTGGCAGAAGCAGCTGGAGTAACTTGGCTGGACAACTTGGATCGAGGACCACACGTCGCTGGAGCAGGCAGCAGCCGATCGGACCTGAGTACCTGCAAAAAAGTCCGACTGGTGGAGAACAAGGTGGAGATTCTCCGACAGGAGACCCTCTGATGGTTAAATCAGTGGCACTCGAAGAGAGAGAACAGTAGAAGAAGAAGATGGGAATGAGAGTCCTTAGTTGAGAGAGAAGGAAAATCCTCCTATTTTTCTCTTTGTCTCTCCTTTTGTAGGGGAAAGCCTGCCAGGCTGTTAGCACTCATCGATGTCAGGGTCATGGCTGTCAGAGCCATAGTGGTGGATGCCGCCGGAGTCAGAATAGTGACTGTCAGAGCTAAGAGAGTGAGTATCAGCAAGCTGCCATAGGGCCTACTACCCACATTTGGAGGGATCATGGGTCTGCATAGTAGAATGTCGATCCAACAAGATCCGTTCGCCAGGTGCTTCTGAGAGCATTCAATTTGGAGGATGGCTTACAAGAAGCCAAGGTGGAAGTGGTATGGGTGTTGTGCAGGATCCGATACTACACGATATAATAGGAAGAAAGAAGAAACAAATAAAAACATAATACAAATACGTGCATCAGCCTCAAGCCTACCTCCACAGGGTGTATAAGCTTTACTATGAGAGAATAAAACACAACCAATACAAGAGGAACTCACCACTCAACCCTTGTACAAGAGTCTCTCAACAGAAAGGCCCAAAATCCTCACAAAAGCTCTCTGAAATCTCTCTTGAAGCCTTTTTCCACCTCCAAGACGTCACCAGCTATCCAATCCAACAAACGGCTCGTCAATCGAAGCTATATAAGCTTCAGAATCTCAAAATACTGTTATACTAGAAATACTGAGTCCCAATCAACCTTAAACCATCCGTGACCGTTCGATCGTGATCGGCTCACATCAAAGCCGTCCGATCGCGCACTACAACCTCTGATCATGCCTGATCATGCCCGAAGTCATCCTTAGCCGTCCGATCATGAATGGCTCGCTCCAGAGCCGTCAAATCACGTAAAATCACCCATGGACCGTGCGTGGACCGCATGATTGATCCATGCGGCCTCCATGGACCGCCTAGCACCCTGCAGTCCATGGTGGACCGCATAGGGTGCTGGGCTTGGGCACTCGCGCACGTGCTGGGCCAACCCCTGCATGCACCCATGCTGGGCCCACCCGTGCACTGGGCCACACGTGCGTCCACCGGCTTCTGCCGTCTTGTGCGCCGTGCCACCTGCTCTGAGCTTCTTTTGTATGTATCTTCATCATCTGAACTCCGTTTGGACTATTTTTGGGCTCGTTGGACTTCGTTCATCATCCTGGACCTTGCTGTGAGCTCTATATGGATCGAATCTTGATGCGTCAAATCTCAACAATCTCTATCTCGACTCGATATGACCTCTATCTGTCTCTGAGAGTCTTGATCCGTCTCAACCCCACGCCCTGGGGCATGCTTGCTGTCTTATGGATGGGCAAATGTGGGAGTCAAGTCAGATCGCTCGATCCTATCTCCGTCATGGACTGTGTCCACTCTGACCAAGATTTGCTCGAAAAATCTCCTACAATAATAGAACTTCACTTTGCGACGTCACCTCTCATCCTTCCGAGTCTCCCATCTAGTATCCAATCCACCTCCATCTGGAGCTCCACCTCACTCTGGGCTCCTCCTAGCTCCCGAAGCTCCATCTTGCACTAAGCTCCTCATCAGGTAGTAATATCCTCTCGTCCTCTTTTTTCCTCTAGAATGATCCTATCGCCGCACAACACCTTCAGGATTCCTCCATCAGCTACTGTCCTGTAGCCTCTCGAATCCAGTCTGCTCAGCAAGATAAGATTTCATCTGAAATCAGATACATATCGGACCTCCTTCAGTCTCCTCACTACACCATTATGTGTCCTCCAGCTGATCATCCTGATACCTCTGATCGCATAACTCGATCCATCTGATAGATAAACAGTACCCTCATTGCTCTCCAGAGAGTCAAACTGTTCCGTTTTGCAATATACATGATAGATGCATGCAGAATTTAAGATCCACTGCTGAGAAAAAATAGATACCTCATCAGATATCTCTAAGACATCATCTTCTAACTCGCTACTAACCGTCGCTGCAGTAGTCCTCATTCGATCCTTGAGTTGAGGGTAATCTCTGGCTAGATGTCCCAACTCGTCACATCGATAACATCTGGTATTGCTCAAATCTCTCATCTTGAACTTAGACCACCCTCATTGCGATCTTCTGTCACTGTCTGCCGCCTCCTGCTCCTCCAAAAATCATCAAAGCTGAGCTGCCGCCACCTGAGCTCGAAGCTGGATTCTTTCTCTTGAGAACCTCATTCTAGAGAATCACCACAATGACCTCATTCATCTTGATAGTGTTCTTTCTCACTAGAAGAGCAGTCACCAAGGACTTATATGAAGGAAGAAGTGACGCTAGCAAGACCAGCACTCTGATCTTCTCCTTAACTTTCTTGTCAATGTTGAGGAGGTCAGTGAGGATCTTCTAAAAGTGGCTGAGATGCTCCTGCACGCTCTATCCTTCAGTCATCTGTAGTTGGTAGAACTGCCTCCAGAGGAAGAGAGTGTTAGTGAGAGACTTCATCATGTACAACTCCTCAAGCTTCAACCACAACATCGTCGGAGAAGTCTTGCCAAGCACATGGATCACCACCTCATCCGTTAGGTACAACCAGATTGTATTCACAGCCTACATCTGGAGCCACCTCCAATCTTGCACCTCTATGGTAGTCGGCTTCTCTTCGCACAAGAGAATATCGATCAACCTTTACTGGATGAGTACGTCCTTTACCTTCGCCTGCCACAAGGAGAAATTACTCTTCCAATCGAACTGGTTGATCTTCATCTTGATTGTGCTTGTCTTCTCTATCTTTTATCTCGATCACCATTGCCGCAACCTATGCTCTAGTACCATCTTGCTCTGATACCAATTATTGTGCAAGATTCGGTACCACACGGTGCAGCAAAAAGAAGAAAAAATATAATAAAAAATATAATAGAAATATGTGGATCGGCCTCAAGCCTACCTTCACAGGACGTGCAAGCTTCACTATGAGAGAATAAAATACAACTAATACAAAAGGAGCTCACCATTTAACCCTTATACAAGAGTCTCTCAATAAGAAACCCCAAAATCCTCATAAAAGCCCTCTGAAATCTCTTTTGAAGCTTTTTTGCATCTTCAAAATATCACCAGCTATCCAACCCAATAAACGGCTTGTCAATCAGAGCTATATAGGCTCTAAAATCTCAAAAAAACTGTTACACTAGGAATACTAAGTCCCAATCAATCCTAAAACTATCCGTGACTGTTCGATCGTGACCAGCTCGCACCAGAGCCGTCTGATAGTATACTACAGCCTCTGATCATATCTGATCATGCTTGGAGTCATCCTCAATCATCCGATCATGAACAGCTCGCTCCAGAGCTGTCAGATCATGCAAAATCACCTGTAGACTGCACGTGGACCGCATGATCGGTCCATGTGGCCTTCGTGGACCGCCCAGCACCCTGCGGTCCATGGTAGATCCCACAGGGTGCTCGGCCTGGGCACCCGTGCATGCGCCCATGCTGGGCCCGACTGCGTGCTGGGCCGTGCGTGCGTCCGCTGGCCTCCATCGCCTCGTGCATCGTGCCACCTGCTTCGAGCTTTTTTCGCACGTATCTTCATCATCTGGACTCCATTTGGGCTGTTCTTGGATTCGTTGGACTCCATTCGTCATCCTGAATCTTGCTGTGAGCACAATATAGATCGAATCTCAAGGTGTCAAATCTTAGCAATGGGATCAATGGAAATCCAACAATGTAGGAATCACTGTGTTAGCGATCTTGTGTGGTGATCAGCTAGGTACCAATGTCTATGACACTGTTCAGATCACATGAAGTCACTCAGATCATGCACTTTAAACTGTCAAGTCATAATGCCATATGTCCGTCATGCCTTCAAAATTGGACACATTGGCAGAGGACCAAACATGGTATAACACTTTGCCCCCACTTCTTAGTGCAAAATATTTCACACTGGGAAGTAGGTCTTCTTTTGGATTCCGAAGTCGTGCACCGAATGAGCTTCAATGCAACTGTGAGGCTCTATTGATGTGATAGAAATAGTCGGACACTATCTCGTGCCGGTGCTGAGGTGATAAAAATTGTGTGATGACTTAGATTAGTGACGACTTGTGTCGGGTTACTATCGAAGTGACTTTTCGGCTTGTGTCTGCGATCATTAGGCGCTCTTGGGTCTGACCACAGTTCGGTGCTCCATGTGGCCTCTTCGATGGCCTTCGATTATCGCTTTGATGATGATTGCGAAGCCTGTAGCAACTAGGCCTTTCCAACATCGAGCTGGCATCCGATGAGTCAACCATTATGTAGGTCTTGCTATTAAATCGATGATGGTAGGAGTCCAAACTACTTGGATGTTCACCGATGTCGAAGTGTGGTTCGAAGGTTCTGATTTCCTTATCTTTGGGCTGTGACTCCGAAGTTGGTGGATGCCCTTCTAAGTCCTGAATTACTGATGGCTTGGAAGGGTGGCCGAATGGACGTCGGTGTGGTTCTGCAAAATTTTTCTGGAGTCCTGATATTTTCTCAGATCGTTAGCCTTCCAGAAGAGCTGTGGACGTGAGTCACCACTGGAGGCTTTTCAGGGTTTATGGTGTCGACTCTGGTTCAATCGATTCAGAGACTTTGGTTTGATCTTTGAAGGAGGCCCAAGATTTTGATCAGATGTGTTCCGAGAACCTTGGTGACTAATTGTAGAAAAATGTAGGGCATGCATGCAAGATTTTCATGCAGTGGAAAGAAAACTAATTGAGCATGCATCTATAAGATCTCATGTCATGAGATTGGATCTATCATATCCTTAAGATCTAAGCATAAATTAATATATGAAAAGCATAAACATGAAGATCTCATTTTATTTTGCGTGGATAGTTATTCATCGCGATTTGATGATTGTAGATATTTTTTCAGATTCCATGAAGAGCCGCATAAGTGTCCGACCTCTACAGGTATCCACAGGAACAATCTAAGATACTACTCTCTTATTTCGTCACCAAAAAATCAGCATGCAACTTGAAGGAAAGATGGAAGAAGAAAAGAGAATGCCTTCTTTCTAACTTGGAGGTAGAATGCCCAACACTTTGGGCGTGTAGATGGAGGACGCCCAACTCCTTTGGGCATGGAGGCCAAAGAACGTCCAACCCTTGGGCATGGAGGCATGAGGATAAGAGGGAGAGAGGGGGTGTGGACCTAGGAAGAGGGGCGGCACCTTTTGGATCACCAGGTTAGGTTTAGAAATCACATCTCAATGCTCTTATAGACCTAAAGAGTCCTACTTAGTTTAGGACTTTGATCAAATCGAATCCTTATATCATAAGGACTTTTGACCAAACCAACTCCTACTCCCACAAGGACTTTATGACACCCCTTTTGTTTGGCATCCAAAATCTAATGGGGCGTGTACCCCATCTAGCTCTCCTAATCCTTGTCGCATAAGGCCAAGGGGGGCACCAACAGTTGGCACCCTATAGATCCAATCCAATTGGGTACGAGCCCAATTTTCTTCAAGCTCAATGTTGATGGAAAACCAACTCTTAACTACCTATATTGCATGTAATTGACTTGATCCAATCTCCATCTCATAGAGATTTAAGTCTAATGAGGATTTAGATTTACCATGTGCTAGCATGATTTTCTAAACCCAATAGAATTTCATAAATTCTAACACAATTGGAGCCTTACGAGCCCAATTGCATAATCCTAGACCAATTAATTTCTTTGTGTGTGATTCTATAGATTCAATTCTATCTGATAGTAGGATATATTGTGATCTCCATTAAGAATATCATTGAAACTCCTTTCAATAGATTGGAACACTTTTAATTCAGTCAAGTTTGAGAATTATTGATCATCAAATAATTCTCAATTGGTCCCACAATCTATCAGTGACATCTAGCAGTATGTTGTGGCAACCCAGCAGAACTGAATAGATAAATCTCTAGATGCAGTTACCGTGTGATCCGATTCTTCTATCTTGAGTTACGATGAGATTAAGATTATGAATAACTCATCAACCTGATCTTGTCATATGTAAGATTCAATCAATCTGAGTTCTTAGTGAAATCTTATGAAAACTTCTTTCCATCATTCATACTTGTCATGGCCATGGACTTCCGAATTCAGTTTCATGATCCACATAAGACTTCTCTTTTTTATCAAGATCGATAAAATTTATCTAGATATACATCCTATTCCTATAATGAACATACTACAACCAACATACACTTCAAAACTCTGTATGATTAGGAGATCAAGTTATGGTGTAGTCAAACTACAGTAATCTCATTGTGAATAGTTAAGGCACTGTAGGTTAGAAAACTATTCACACTACTACAGTATCGAGTATGTCACTGATGAAAAGATAGATGTCCAAGTGACTATTTGTGTTTATCATGCTCGGTATCCTTGTTCTCTAACAATCACCTATACTCTTACTTCAGTATCTCCACACTGTAGACTTAAGACTCATCTACTCCTAAAAAAATGATCTGTGCACCAATTTATCTGGATCAATCATAATTCTTGTGATGTTCTTTCGATTGAAATAATTTATGAATTGACAATCAATAATATATGTCTCAAATTCTCAACTCTTGAGAATATGTCATCATCTTGTTAATTTATTGAACGATTCATAGATATATCACACAATATGAATAAAAAATAATCTAAATTATTTTATCAATAAGTCAAAATTATAAGTTATGCCCTTAGAAGGATTACATGTATCGATCTAATTAGTTTTTAGGACATAAATCTAACAATCTTTCATTTGCACTAAAGTCAATTGGCCATAAATCTAAGTCTCATCTTTTCATAGCAGACTTCAATCTTTTGTTGGTTCAGCTGCTTTGTCAGTAGGTCAGCCATATTGTCTATGGTATCTACTCTTTGTATCTCGATGTACTTTCTTTCAAGGTAATCATAGATGAGGTGGAATCATCGCTCTATGTGTTTGGATTTTTGATGAGATCTCGGCTCCTTAGCAAACGTTACGGCACCGTAGTTATTATAGTAGAAGAAAATAACATCTGATGGTATCACTTCCAACTCCGTAATAAATTTTTTGAACCAGAATACCTCCTTTTCAACTTTTGATGCGATGATGTACTCAGCTTCTATGGTGGAGTCCACTAAAATAGGCTACTTAGAACTCTTCCAGCTCACAGCACCACCATTACATTAAAAAATAGTATCTAATATCAACTTTCAATCATCAATATCAAACATAAAGTCTGAATTAGTACATCTTTGCACCCTCAACTCTCCTTCTTCAAAGATTAAGAATATATTCTTAGTCCTTCTCAAGTACTTAAGGATATATTTTACAGATGTCCAGTGCTCTTTGTCTAGATTCGACTGATATCTGCTCGTGACACTCATAGCATGGGTTATATCAGATCGTGTACATAGCATGGCATACATGAGACTCTCTATGGCCAAAGCATAAGGATTCTTGCTCATGCATTCTTTCTCTTCAAATGTATTGAGGTACATCTTCTTGGAGAGATGAATTCTATACCAAAGGGCACAAGTTTTCTCTTAGAGTTTTTCATGCCAAGCCTTTTCAGCACCTTCTCTATGTACATCTTTTGTGAAAGTTCTAGCATCCTTTTAGATCTATCTCTATAGATCTTATTCCCTAAATAAAGGATGCTTTCCCAAAATCCTTCATAGAGAATTTTTTAGACAACCATAACTTGACTGAGATCAACATGAGAATATTATTTTCAATAAGACGTATGTCCTCCACATACAGTACAAAGAAAGTGACAGCACTCCCACTAATATTTTTGAACACACACGATTTCTTCTCATTTTTGATGAAATAAAATGATTTGATTACATCATTGAAATGAGTATTCCAACTCCAAAATACTTGCTTAAGTTCATAAATAGGCCTTTATAGCTTGCAAACTTTGTAATCTCCATAACTAAAAGTAAAACCCAAAAGCTGCTCTATATAGATATCTTCCTCAAGATATCCATTTAGAAAGTAATTTTACATCCATCTATCGTATTTCATAATCATAATATACTACAACGATAAGCAATATTTGAATGGACTTCAACATGGCCACTGGTGAAAAGTTATCCTGATAATCAATGCCCTTGTATTGACTATAACCTTTAACTATGAGCCTAGCTTTAAAGGTCTCTATCTTTCTATTTGAACTAATTTTTCTCTTGTAGATTCATTTACATCCAATAGGTACTATACCTTCTGATAGATCCATTAAGATCTGACTTAGTTTGAGTGCATTGAGTCAATCTTTGACTTCGTTGCCTCTATCCATTTCTCAGAGTCGATATTAGATATCACCTCGCTATAGGACTTGGGGTCATCCCCATGTACTCCATTTTCTGTGAAGAATATTTCTCTATATCCTCTGTGATGATACCTCAATATCTCTTAAAAAGATGAAAAATCCTACTAGATCTATGAGGTGGAGAAGAAATATGTATTGGCTCTGTTTAAATAGGTTCAACAGGTTCTAAGACTTGCTGCTCTTCAAAGACTTCCTCTTCGATCCCTATATATCTCCATTGCCTCTATCTTGAATGAACTACTTTTCAAAAAAGATGTCATGTCAGCTCACAATCACATTGTGATCCTTCGAAAGATAGAAATAATATCTTAAAGACTCCTTAGGATACCCTATGAAATGAGCTCTCAAATATCTGGCCTCAACTTATCTGTCTGTTGTCTCTTGACATGGGCTAGTCAATCCTAAATTCTAAGATGATCTAGACTCGATTTCTTACCATGTCATATCTCATACGATGTGGTAGAAATGATTTTAGAGGGAACCATATTCAAAAGAGAATTTACTGATAGTAAACTATGTCCCTAAAGAAATGTAGAAAGGTCAGTGAAGCTCATCATGGACCGAACCATATCTAATAAGGTTCTATTTCTCTATTCTGAAATCTCGTTGAGTTGAGGCACTCCAAGTGGAGTCCATTATGAGACTATATCATATTTCTTGAGATAACTTAAAAATTTTTCACTAAGATATTCACCTCCTCGATCTGATCCAAGAACTTTGAGAGGTTTTTCAGTTTGCTTCTCTATTTCATTTCTGAATTCTTTGAACTTTTTAAAAGCTTCAGACTTGTATCTTCTAAGGTATACATATTCGCACCATGATAAATCATCAATAAAAGTGATGAAGTAGAGATAATCTTCTTTGGCTACCACATCAAATGGGCTGCACATATCAATGTGTACCATGGCAAGTATCTCAGTGGTCTTTTCCTCTTGTCTCACAAAGGATAGCTTGATCATTTTTCTTGAAGGCAGGACTCATAAACTGGATAAGACTCGGAGGTCAATGAGCACAAGAGCCCATCTTTCTACAATCTGTTAATCCTTTCTTCTCCTATATGATCTAGCCTAAGGTGCCACATATACTTTAGGTTAATGTCATCTCTAGATCATTTAGATCCTATGGCATTCATATTTTGTTCGGTTATATTTATAGTAACATCAACATATAACTGACAAAGACTGTTAATTAAGAAACTACTTCTAATCATTTATTTCAAAATAAATGGTACAATAGTCCTTATGAAAACTAATTACATAGTTGTCCTATGCTAAATATGAAACAGAAATCAAATTCCTTCTAGCAGCAAGTACAAAATAATAGTCCCTAAAAATTAACTAAATTCTGACGGTAGTCATAGAGGATATGTTCCCACAGCCATAGCAGCAACTCTTGCTTTGTTTCTGACTCATAGGGTCATCTCACCTTTCCTTAGCCTTCTATTTTTCTCAAGATCCTGCATAGAAGTGCACAAATGAGTACTAGAATCAGAGTCTATAACCCAATTGAAAGTAGAAAAAATCGTTAGGTTAGTTTCAATAACCAGCAAGTCAGACATATCTTTAGAAGGTGTGCCAACCTTCTTGTTCTTCAGGCTCATCAGGTATACAGGATAGTTCTTTTTCAATGGCCGTCATTGTTGTAGTAAAATACTTCCTTTCTCTACGGCCTTCTTCTTAGGAACCTTCTTCCTTGGCCTATTCTCGACCTTCTGCTTTTTACGGACTTCTTTTCTTTCTAGTAGACTTTCTTTGGAAGAAGAAGTCTGCTCTACAGCTAGAATAGTGTCCTTTAAACTCTTCAAGATCCCTTCAGTAATCACCAACATGTTGAGTAACTCAACCTTGGTTGCACTGGATCTTATTCATATAGTAGTTTACAATAAATTATGCATATGAATCAGTGAGAGATTATAGAATCAGATCAATCTGCAACTTCTTATCTATAGACATCTCGAGCTTCTCAAACTCCTCAAAATCCTTGATCATTGTCAAACAATACTCATAGATTGACTGCCCATCATGCAGTTTCATCTTAAAGAGTTTTTTGGACACTTTATAGCGAGCTGCGTAACTCTGCTTACCGTACAGCTCTTATAGATGAGCTAATATGCTCCTAACAGTTTTCATGTCCTCATACTAATGTTGGAGCTCATTGGACATAGAAGCCAGTGCGTAGCATCGGGCCTTATTATCATCGTCCAACCCCTTCTCGTGGGTAGCCCTTTGATCAGGGGTTGGATGGGCTGGTAGAGCGGGAAGATCCTGATCAAATATATAGCTCAGCTTTTTGAAACTTAATACTATCTTTAAGTTTCAGAGCCAATCTTTGTAATTGGGTCTAGTCAGTCGGTTGGTTTCTAGGATACGGACGAGTCGGTTGGAAGCAGACATTTTCTACAGAGAGAAGAACATTCTAGTTAGATTTTATAATTAACTTCTTTTGGTTTGTTTTAGAGTTTTATTTTAAAATAAAGTTGACTCTCACTATTTTCTCCCACACTCCTTGGATGAGAAATGGAAACCTCTGCAATTAGAGTTTCAAGTGGATTATGGTCTCAACGATTAGCACATCACCTCATCTAACAGTTATTGACGATGTATCAATCAATGAGTGGATAATTCTTATCTAATATTTTTAAATAAATTATAATAGTTATCGATCTCTAATTCTTGAAGCCTCATCTAACAGTTATTGATCATATTCCTTAGTTAAGCAAGATCCACCATTCTTGCGAAAGTGAAACTGTCATTGAGACCCTCATCTAATAGTTATTGGGTCCAACCCCATCTCCACCTCGCAGCATCTCATACCAATAGAGTGGTTACGTCTTCTTTGATGCAACTGAACCACTGTATCTAATCGAGAACAGTTAACACCCAAAAGGACCCGCACATCTATAATAGTGGAAGATCGTTTGAATTAATATTTATGAGGAGATTTAATTTAGGTCTTCTTTAGTTTTAATTATTTATTTATATCACATATAAATCTATAATTATATTGGATCTACTAGTGAGATCACATCTTGACTCATCAAGATCAAACTCTTGGTGCAATGTAATCATGGTGAACTCAACACTAAGCACCCCAAAAAGAATTTTGATCAACCAAATTGATCAGGTAAGTAAAGATCTGTGGGAGGCTCTCCACTATTGATGCTGTTGCGAAATTT
>KE505178.1:210697-256513 GCA_000441515.1 Elaeis oleifera | reverse complement strand
TATCAATGACATCTAGCAGTATGTAGTGACAACCCAGTAAAACTGAAATGAACCTCTAGGTGTAGTTAACATGTGATTCAGTCCCTCTATCATGAGTCCCGACTAGATAGCAGGTTATGGATAAATTGTCAAACCTCAACAGCAGTCATATAACAAATTGATTAGCTCAAGTCCAGTTGTAACTTCTATGAAATTTTTTCCATCAATCACACTACTGTGGTCATGAACTCTTGGACTTAGCCTCTCAAATCTCATGAGACTACTCATTTCTATCAAGATCGATAGATCCTATCTTGATGCGCACCCACTCCTACAGTAGACTAATTATCACCAATATCCACTATAAGAGCTCATTGAGATTTATGTTTATGTATCAATCAAACTCCAGCAGCCTCACTGCGAGTAGCAGTACCATCTCAAGTCAAAGGATCAGTCACACAACTATAGCATCGAGACAATCACTGACGATTGAATAGAAATCTAAGTGATCTCTCATATGGTCATGCTTAGTACCAGTTGTTCTCTAACAACCATCCGTACTTGCCGTCTTATGTCTCTATATAGTAGATTAGAGACCCATCTATCCCAAAGAAAGTGATTTGTGCGTCAGTCTATCCGAATTTTCATCATCCTCATGATGATCCTATGACGGAGAGCCTTTAAGAATTAAATACATGTCTCTAATTCTCAACACTTTGAGAATATGTATCGAAACTAATTTCATGGATGATTCAAGGACATATTACACTTGAATAAAAAGAACTTATCCTTTTATTGATCATATCAATATATTAAGTATAAAATTATATCCTAGATATATTATAATGTGTCAGCCATATTGGCTTCTAGGACATACATCTAACACTATCGATCTTAGTAGATAAGGAGTAATCCTATGAAATTTGAGAAGCTGAGTCATTAAGTCTGTGGCCACAGCAAGATGATTGATGGAAAAGAGTTTTCATCAGTATCACGATTTGGACTTGAACTAATCGAATCTTTCACATGATGGATGTCGGGGTTTGACAAGTTTTCATAATCTCAATCTTGTCAGAACCCATGATAGAGGAATTGAATCATGCGGTAACTATACCTAAGAATTCTAATTATTCTATTCTACTGGATTGCCAACATATACTGCTAGACATCACTAGTGGATTGTGAGAGCTCATAACATCATTCTGGATCGATGATCTTTGATGGATAAGAGTTGAAAATATTCCAACCCATTAAAAGATATTTTGATGATACTATGATGGAGATCATGGTATATCTCATTATCTGACAGAACAGAACTTTTGGGATCACACATAAAAAAATTTGATCAGATCAAATGGTTAAATCATGATCAAATTATCAATATGATTGATAATTTAGATTAATTTATTAAAATTATAAATATAAGATCAGCTAACAATTAGCAAGGAGAACCTAATTATAATTATTGCAATCCAATTGATGAGATCAAGTTGGAGATCAAGTCATAAATAATTAAATCAGATTTAATTACTTTAGACTTGACCTAATTGGACTTTTGGTTTCAAAATTGGATCCTAATTGGATTAGGATTTAGTCTGAATGAATTAGACTCGAATCAGATTCGAATTAGATTCGAATTGAACCCAGATTGAATCCAAACTGATAAAGATGCAAGAGTCTCAGGTTTACTAAATTTCTCTCTCCTCTCTCATGGCAAAAAGGAGAGGTGCGCATGGGGATGCACCCCTCTCCTCTTTTGGCATGTGCAAATGAGAAAGAGAGGGTGCCGAGAGTGGGTGCCCCTCTTCCTTGGTATTCTTTATCTATCATATCTTATCCTTATCCATCAATTTAAGTTTAAATTTGATTTATATTTGAATTTGAACCGTAGATGGATAGGATAAAGGGGTTGGGGCATTGGATGAAATAGGGGATTGTTTATGAGGCACAGAATATGTGAGAAAAATATTCTACGAAAATTTTCATCGGAGAACTTTTGAGTGCTGCCCCTTTCATCTCTTCTGCGACCCTAGTTCCACATGCCCACCCTGGTCCACCATAGAGGAGAAGATCAATGAGAGAGAGATCAAAAAGAGAGAGAAAGGAAGGAGAAGGAGTTCTCCATCGCCTTTATTCTTCCTCTAATCCTGTGCGAAAGGAGTTTGTGCGTAGATTCATCCTTAGATCCTCTTCTACAATGATCGAAGAAGGAGATCAGATCTAAACTAGTGAAGCAAAGATATGACAGAGAGCTAGCATCTCGATGGTCTCTGGTGCTTCCAATCTGCTTTATTCCATGTGGATATCCATAGAGGTCGAACGCGTATGTGATTTTAACAGAAACTTGCAGACATCCTCAGATCCAGATTTGAAGAAAGAGTTTAGCAATTCAGGTAGGTGATCTGATTACTAGTTAAATTTATTTTGAAATCGAATGCATATTTCTCATTTTATTTTCATCATATAAACTAGATCCATAGGTGTAAGATTAGATCATGCATGCATAGATTAAAATAGTTTTAATCTGATCTTCTGTTATATTTTTGAAATTATTTTGAAAAATCTACATGCATGACACCTCAAAATCCAAAAATGCATCCCATTCCTAGTGGGCAGTTCAAGGCACTAGGATGAGATTCCTCTATAAATGAAAATCTCTTGCCATTTGAAGTTGAAACCATCTAGTCTTCTCTCCAGGATGCCACCTTTTTGATTGTCTGAGCACCGTTGTCGCTTGATCCCACTAGATGTAGCCTTCTTATGCCTCCACATAGCTAAAGTTCACCTTAAGGGAGCACACTGGAGGGGAGCACGCTGGATGGTGTCTTCATTTGGCATGGGAGGTGTTGGAAACTTTTACGAGTTTGCTCATTGAGTCACGGTGGTGGTCTCCATGGCTATTCTGAGATGCCACTCCACGGGAGGGTCTTAGATCCTTCAAGGGGTGTTCTGGCCCTTTTCGGTGGGTGTAGCCTTTCGACCTTCTTTGGAGATTTATCATGAAGGCGAACATATCTTTAGGGGCCGTAAGGTTAGCATTGTCGAGCTTCGCAACTTTCATCGCATCAACCCTATGGTGGATCCGGATGGTGGCCGCACTTATAGATCTTCTTCTTTTATTGTAATAGGCTTCGTCCAGTTGAAGCTATCTTATAATGAAACTTTTCTTCTTCATAAAATGCTCTTTTGTTCTCTTTTTGTGTCCTATGTGGTCATCCCGATGTTGTGGCAAAAGACTTTTCGAGTCATCATCTAGCATCAATTCGAAGTTATCTCCAACTCCTGCCCAACTTATCTGTGGACAAGAAGTTGTGTGAGGTCCTCGAAGGTCTTTGGCATTGTTTCAATGACTGTGCTTGGTTTGGCCTAATCTTACGATCGGGCTTTCCAGTAGAAGGGATGATCTTATTGACGATGAAAGTATAAGAGGTTGCATCGCTTATTGGTAGTGTAGCAAAGTCTTTCGAAGTCTCAAGTTTGTGGAGGCCAGGTGCTGTTGAAAGTTATTGATGCATAGGCTCCAAGTTCGGTTACTTTCATTAACTGACTTGGCACTTCCTAGTTTGGAATTCACCTATCATGTTTGGTAGATTTGGATGCTTCAGTTCATTTGGTTGTAGGATCTTTGGGTTAGGAGATGTTGGCTTTGGCATGGGCGCTATAGTGATCAATCACACGCTGTCAACATGATGCCATTTCGTATCGATCTCTTATCCCAATGACTTGTGAGGGGTACTCGACTTCGACCCATTTATTAATATGATCGATCACCATGATTGAGATTTTCCCTTGTCTTGATGTCATCGAGGATGCCCGCAGTGGTAGAACGGAATCTCTTGCATCCTTTAGCATCGAATACCGATAGTCTCAAAGCTTGTTGTTTGATTCACCACACTTTCTTGGCCCCTGCCATCAGTAGGTACCAAGGTTGAATCTACGGCACCAGCCATCGAGTTGTTGGCGAGGTTGTCCTCTATGTCGGTGGTCTCCAATGTGAATTCTTTATGGGGCTCCCATTTTGATAAGGTGCCCCCATCAGATAAGGTCTACGATCCTATCCTTTGGCTAATGGCATTCCTCGATGTTGCAGTTGTGGTTAGGATAGGTGTGGCAGTATTCTCGATCTCTTTGGCTTCTAGGTGGTCTCATCTTTGGAGACTGATGGATGAAGTTTTGCCTTCGATCTCTATGAGAATCTGAGCGTATGAAACAAAGAGAGAGATGCAGTCATTGGAACGATGTAGAGGATTCTTCCCCCTCTATTTTTGGGGGCGATTTTCTCCTCCTTCTTTCGAGGCTTTGCGATCATCGTCGTAGGACCGTTTCTATCGCTGTTCTTCCTCCCTCTCCTCGATGATGGATCTTACCTTCCTCGATTCGAGCATATTTTTTGGCTCAGACTAAAAGGTCTGCATAATCCTTCAAGGAGTCCTTATTGAGGGAGAAAATCATTCACATATCCTTAAGTCCTCATTTCGTCACTGAGATGGCAGCGGACTTGATGAAGTTTTGGACTTAAAGTGCGGCCGCATTAAAATGCACCATGTAGTCTCTTGACAACTCGCCTTCTCTTTGCTCAATAGAAAAGTGGCTATCACTGTTCTGTGGCTGTGACCTCCGACTGCCAAAGTGGTTAACGAACCACTTTCCTATTTGCTCGAAGGAGTACGTAGATCTTTGCAGAATGCTTGAGAACTAGACTCTCATGCTTCTCTTATGAGTCATCGAGAAAGCTTGGTAGAGGAGGGCATCGGATGCCCCCTACAGCATCATGAGGGCTCTGTATCCCTCCAGGTGGTCGAGCAGATTGGTTGCACCGTCATACGGCCAAACTTGTGCATCTTGAACCAATGTGGAACTGGTTTGCTCAGGATCTTTGGAGAGAATGGCGGCTGAGTTTTGAAGCTAAGGCTATCATTCTATTGACGGCTAGTTCCCTATAGTTTGCTGATTTCGACATTCAGTTTTCGAATCTTTCTCTCGAGTTTATCTTCTTACGGGGAGTGGTGATGGCATAGACTCGAGGTGGAGTCCTCCTTGGAGGGCTCTGATGATCGTTGCCATCGATTGGCTTTTCTCAAGTTGAGGGTGTTGAGCTGAGCGACGTGGAGCCGGTTCTGCCGATCCGTGACCATCGATGAGAGACTTTAACCACATCCAAATTTTGGCACCCTCATTCTGATTTGTCTATACGGGCCCAGCGATTATGCTGAGATAGAGCGGTCGGTGGAGCTTGGTCCTTACCGCGCTATGTCACAGCTGTTGTGTAGTAGCTGTGAGTGTTTGGACTTGCTTTGTCAGTGCATTGGTGGGATCTGGTCGAGGAGACTGGTCTTCGGCGTCTCGCATGTCAAGTACATTGTGTAGGAAGATTGCCGGTAGGACTTCATTTGCATCATCTTCTTCGGAAAATAGGATTATACCCTCCTTCTAGCACCAATCTCTTGCTGCTCCTCTCCGGCTAGGTCGAAGTGGCAAAAGCGGCTGGAGTAACTTAGCTGGATGACTCAAATCGAGGGCCGCACGTCGCTGGAGCAGGCAGGAGCTAGTCAGACTCGAGCACCTGCAAAGAAAGTCCGATCGATGGAGAACAAGGGGGTTCTCCAATAGGGACCCTTCGATGATTAAGTCAGTGGCAGTCAGATAGAGAGAACAGTAAAGGAAGAATATGGGAACGAGAGTCTCCAGTTGAGAGAGAGGGAGAATCCCTATGTTTTTCCTTGTCTCCTCTTTGCAAGGGATAGCCTGCCCAGCCGTTAGCGTCTATTGGTGTTCGGGCCATGGCTGTCAGAGCCATAATGGTGGATGCCGTTAGAATTAGAGTAGTGGCTGTCAGAGTCAGAAGAGTGGATGTCAGCAAACTGCCATGGAATCTGCCACCTACGTCTGGAAGGATCATGGGTATGCGTAGTAGAATATCGACCCAACGAGATTCGTTCGTCAGGTGCTCCTGAGAGCGTCCGATCTGAGAATGATTTATAGGGAGCCAAGATGGAAGGGTATTAGATCGGTGGAATCCGATGATGTAGGCATTACCGCATTATCGATCTCATATCGTGATCGATTAGGTGCCGATATCTGTGACATTATTTAGATCACGTGAGATTTTTCAGATCATGTACTTTGGATTATCAGATCATGGTATCACGTATCTGTCGTATCTTCAAAAGTTAGACGCACCGGTTGGGGACTAAATATGGTATAACAATAATTAGACTTAATAGTTAGTTGTTTTGTTCGGTACATCGAGGAGATGATGACGAACAGGTAGGCGACGGTAGTTGGCGGATGGAGACGCCAGGCCGCAGGGGATCGCGGTTGTATCCTTCGCACAAAGGAAGGATTCAATCCTCAAGCCATACGAACTCGGCATTCATCCGCCTGCACGAATTTGAAATTAAGCAGTGGATGATCCAACGGTAGATTCGCGCGAAGGATACAACTACCACCCGGCCGCAGGTTCGGTAAAGCAAGGCCGCGGAGACCACGGGTCATCCGTCACGTGCGCCTCACCTCCTCAGGTGCCCCTTGGGCCCCGTTCCCCTGCTCTCCATTACGACCCAAATCATCGCGTAGCTGAGAGAAGAGCGGCAAAACTCCCGGGTTCCGGAATTCTTTTCTTGTTTTAGCCCTAATTTCTTCTTTCTGCAGCTCAGATCTGTAAATCGGTGACGTTCTGGCAGGATCATTCCCTGGATTTCTGGAGGCAAGCTTGGAAAATTTCCCCGATCTATTTATTTTCCCCGAATTTTTAGCTATTTTGTTCCGAAAATTTTCCATGATTTCTTGAATACATTCGTTTTAGTCTTTGGCGTTCTTGATATCCTCTTCTTGGATCCGTCTTTTAAATTCCAATGGTAGATGGAGTTATGACATGCATGGGCTTAGAAAAAAATCAACAGTCTAATGCTTGGACCATGCCACCGGATCAAGATCTCGAGGCCAAGAGGCTGACCTCCTGCATCTGGATTTGTGGAGATTTGTGGCATTAATGGTTGGAGTGTAGCCTCCGAGTCTTGGTTGTGTTGTTGAAAATTTACTATTTCTTTTTTTTTTCTGACGCATTTTTGAACAGACTATTTACTGCGACAAATTTTGAAGTTATACATGTATTAGCTTGTTAGTGATTTAAGTATGAAATTATATCATGGATGTAAATCATCAAGGTCAATAGCAGAGTGAAGATTCAACTGCACAGTGCACAAATGAAATAAAGAAATTTAAGATTAAAATATTGACTTTAGGCAAGTTCATATAAATGATAGGGTATCAATTTTGATTGGCCTAAAGGCAATACGGTTTTTGCCAAAAGGTGTCTTGATATTGTTAAAACATCTGAAAGATAAATGTCCTCAAAGATGTTGTCTAGTATGTCTTTTTATCATGGTAGGGCTTCCCTATTGGTCTTAAGAACACATTTTATCAAGCTTTTTGTCATGAACATTTTGCTAATATAGGAGGAGGTGCCATTGTATATCTAGTTGAAGATGATCTAGTGTTAACTGATGAGGTACAGTTTATAATTACAAAGTAAAATTAAGGAGAACATTTTGAAAGAGAAGGATCTAAAATGTGGTGGAAGTATTAAAACTCAAGCACAGTGTTGATAATGCAATTCTAGTGGCCAGATAAATGGGCGGAAGAGACCATAATCTGTTAGCTTTTGCTTTCTTGAAATATTTCTAGAAAAATACATATTCAGAGAGAGAAGGTAAATGAAGCCAGAGATGCTGTCATGTAACTGTGATATCATTAAGACAGAAAACATTTTATCATACAACTATGAGGCTCTTAATGTTTCATGAATCATTACTTCTGGAAATAAAGGTCTGGCCATATGTGATATTACATGAGGATAAGGGCCTAGCACATTTTGCAGCCAGAGGTGCATGTGAGTTGCAATTGTAGCGATTATAAATTATGATAAACCAGCTGAGTTCTTGTAGGCATAGTGAGTGAAAACATGTATACACCTCAATAACATGGATGAAGATTAAGATATAGGATTTGTAACTAGCTGGTACAGCCAAAGGATGTGGTACTTGATAGTTAAAAGGGTAATTGTTACATGGCCCAAGATGTATTAGATACGTGCATGACATGCACACGCACACATGCACACGCAACGGGCAGAAGTTATGATAAAAGGCCATGGTCTCGGAAGAAATGCAGCATTACGAGCCATTTGTAGAAGTGGTATAC
The DNA here is from genome assembly GCA_000441515.1 of Elaeis oleifera. Lineage (NCBI taxonomy): Eukaryota > Viridiplantae > Streptophyta > Magnoliopsida > Arecales > Arecaceae > Elaeis > Elaeis oleifera. The sequence goes on along the minus strand of KE505178.1, from coordinate 248,332 downwards.
TATTAAGTTTAGTGCATGATGTAACACCTATGCCATATAATGGGTGTCGACCTCCTAAAAAAGATGTTTTCCACAAAATGATGACAAAACGTATAACTTGTACAAATCTTTCCATTTTCGATCCGATGCATTCATTCGTAGAGCTATTTACTCAATTGCAGACATTTCTGCAACACCTCTAATAAAGGAACAAATAGTCAATTTTGAAAGAACTTATTATCAGCCTCTTTTAGATATGAATCTATCTGATTCAAAAGGGAAGAACTTGTAGACACACACACACACACACACACACACAGAGGTGGGTGGGGGGGGGGGCACATGATGTTAGAGATGTTCTTTGACATGTCATATGCATTCTGTACTTTCTATACTTTGGAGTTGCTGAGTTCGATAACTTCTCACTTGGATACAACTTTTAAGATGATGATAATATAGAACAGTGATATGATTTTCGTTCGTGGTTATGTCCTGAAATTCTACACAGCAATAATAGCATCATTTTGGACAGATTGAAATACCATATTAAATGTCATTTTATCTATATTGGATAGATCAAGATACCTTCTTAATTATCCTTTTGTATTTTTCAGGTCAAAATCCAGTGAAACTTCAATCTATATTTCAACTAGTCGATATGGAGATAGTAAATGTTTCCTGTAAGGCTAATAAGGTCAATCACTGAGATGGAGTCCACCAGTATGGAACTTTACTGCTCCATCTCGTTTTGACCTGTTTGCTCAGGCAAAAACCTTTAATCATCAAGAACCTTGCTGGGGGGAAGATGCCCAAAAGAACTTTAGTTGCTTCTTCCCCACGACATATTTCTCCTAAGACTTTCAAACACATATCACCTCCAAAATGTCTAAGCCTGAGAAGAGGACCTACAAGGGAGATAGCGTTCTTCTTACTGAAAGTTGCTGCTCTAGAGGCTGTACGGAGACTCTCCAGAGCAAGGTGTCCATTTGTATGGCGGGCTGTTCAGGCTTTTCAATGTCTTTGCTATCCACCATTCAAATGGATACAAAGATGGACACCCCTTAGGATATTCGTCAAAGGTGCACAGGTTTGTTTGGCTGTGATAACTTTAAAATTGCTTAATTGAGTTAACCTATTCATTGTTCTCTATTCGGATATGCTTAAAAGGTTAATGTTGTCTGTAATCCCTGACTAGAGACTTGGCAGTGAAAATTATGGTGAGAATAATTTTGCTAACTGCTTTATTTTGATGTTATGTGGACATGGCAAGAGGTGGTCCAGAATTTGGACATGTTCTTGATGCATCTTCATACCCCTCCCACAGGGCTCTCCCTCCCTCCCCTTTCATGCACATACCTGGGTGGTTGGGCTTGGTTATGGGGCAATCTGAGTATAACTTAACCATGGAAGTATCCAATCCTAAGCTAACTTAACTTGGTCATAGACATTGCTTGCCCCAACCAGTCGAAGTCAGCTTTATAAATCTTTCCTGACCAACTATATCCAGTGCCTTTGCTGGTTTTTTCTAATCTTATCTGGTAGTTTGGCCTCTTTTATATAGTATCTTGAAATTTTAGGTTTATAGGATGTAGAGATGTGGCACCCTTTCTCGAAGTATGTATATTGACTTCTATTTAGTAGACTTTACTTTTTTGAACAATAGAAATGGACTTTCTTGTTCATAAGGATCTCCAAAATTACTGACTAGCATTTTGTGTTGTATTTTCTAACCTCTAATACTGATAGATTTATCAACAGATGTTTCACACATATATTGTTCTAATGAGAAGATGCATATTGGTGTCTGCCTTCAAATCTTGGCTCTGCTAATTTTCCTCTTTTTGATACGGATGTCATTCATACTGACAGAATGTTTCAAGACCATTACTGTTTCTGTCGATCACAACAGCTTTTTCTGATCATTTTGAAAATTGTAAGAAGACATCTGACAGTGTGGATGATGCTGAAGCACATTGTGAATCACCTAGTAGGCCATCAACTTCTGATATCAGGTAGGTGAAAGAATATAAAGAGGTATTTTCATATTTGTACCTGCTGTTCTAATTACTTTGATATTGAGTATTATATTCTTGGCTGTGACAATGTGCTCTGGATATCGGTGCTGTAATCCCTGAACACTGATGTAGCGAGATATTTTAGTAGGTGACTATAAATAATTGGAAAAATAAAATTAAGAAGCAGGCCAAGATGCAAGTCTTTGCCACTGAAAATAAATAACACAAGAACAACATAGGTTGTCGTGTTAGGACTTTGGACTAAAACAAAGTTACTGCCGCATTAATATTAATATGACTTTAGATGCTAGTATAAAATCTTCAGAAAGTTCTGAAATGTGGAAAAAAAAGACAACCGCAGCATAAATTGCATTCCACAGATTTGATTGCACAAGTTTCCACTTGAATCAGACTAGCCAGAACAGCTATTTCAGACAACAGTTTTCAAGTCTGTATAATTTTGATTAGAACTTTAGTCAAAAGCTCATTGATTGTTATAGAAACCTCAAAATGAGAATGATGAGTACTAGCCATCTGTGTAAGGATATTAGTGGCCAATCATTTGCAGAAAGATAATGCTGTTCATGTTGGAGAGCAGTAGAAGAGCTAATGCAATATTCATGAAATAACACCATCCCTGAGACCTGCTGTTTCTTCTATATCTTATAAGGCGTCTATCGAGGTTCATCATTTCAATGGATCTCCTAGAGGCAGTTTGTTGTGATAGATAGGTTGATTTTGTTGTGCCAATCGCTCCATACCTGTTTATGCCTGAAAGTGATGGATGATAAGTCAGTTCCACTAGTATAGAAGAAACTAATGAAGTGATGTCTAAGGAATGTCTGAAACTTTCATGACAAACAATCTAATGCTTTAATAGTTTGTACCTTGAAATACAGAAACACATGAACACTGTTTTTCCTCGAAAGATTATTTCACCAATAGCCTCTGATGCATTCTGATGCTTAATTGATAAAATTTGCTTTTCAGGAACTTTGTTGAATCCCCTAAGGATACATTGTCTGAACCTTGGTTGGTTCAACTTTCTAGAGAACTGGAAAAACAGGGAATTACTTGCCTGAAAGGTCATCTTCTCATCCATGTTCCTGTCTGCTAAGATCTTGTATTTTTATGTTTAAAATATGCAGTAGAATCTCTGCTTAGAAAGTTAAAGGTTATTGATCCTTTGCTTATATTTTGTATGCCGTTGTAATTTAAGTTGTTCTCTACGTATTTAAGAATTGGGAAGAATTTATTCATTATAGAAAAGGATAAAGAAATGAGGTGGTTGTATGTAGCTCGTCTCCCCTGTTCAAGTAATAGATTATTTGGTAATATATTTTACTTATGAAAGGAATTTATCCATGGATGGCTTTAATCTAGTTTAGACATATTTACATGCATGTATGCATACATAGTATGTGCATACATGCTTATGCAATTACATGCATACATATAGTTTGAGAAAAGTTAAACGAATGTGGCACTGGGATAGAAATAACATACATGATATGTATGTCTGACGTCGTATTTATTTCTATATATGCACAAACACATATATGGGCATGCACATAGGTCATTATGTATTCATGAATATGTACATATTAGCTAGCTTGAGCAGGCTAATCACAGCTTGTTATTAAAAAGCTACCTAGATGTTAGAATCAAGGTGAAGACTTTGGCTGTTTGCTCTGATATTTTTCAGTAGCACCAGACTTCCAAATGGTACCATATTACAGAACCTTGTTTAATAATCATGGGATAAATTTGCTAAGTTATGACCATGGGTTAGGGATCTTGCACATTGGATCTGCTATAGATCTTTTCAGATTCAGACCTAATTTACCTTGACGTATCATATATAAAGTAATTCTTGTGAAATCTACTTTATTTCCTTTTCAGAAGATGCTTGTTGGAGTAGTGCCAAGAAGTAAATTTCATGTGCTGAATCTCTTGATACAGCACAAAAACAACCAGCAGGCTGAAGATAAAAAATAACTAATAGTTTATGCCCACACTTAGTCACATCTTACAGACAATTTACAAGAAATGCTTGGGCTTTTTCTGTTTAGCTATTTGGCATAAATATATCTTCTGCTTAATGCATATCAAATAAAATCATATAATGCAATCTTTTTTTGTCTATTAATCTTGAAAGCTTGCGTATTAATTTGAGGTTGGAGCACAACGTTGTAATCATTAGCAAAATGTAAATATGACTGAAGTTTACAAGTAATTCAAGTTTCTGGATGCCTTTGTCAAGTTTGAACTATGAGCAGTGCAAAAAATTCTTTTCCCGTCCTTGTGGAGTTGGAGCTATTGTATTTTTTGAATTTTAAGTGAAATTGGTTCTATTTCCTCTATCATTTGGGATCTTGTATTGTCAAGAGCCTTAGGAGAATTTATGGAGTTTTTATATGTGAAATTCATGATTTTCAAACAATCCTTCGGGTGTCAATATAGCTAATGATCTCATTTCTTGGTCTATGCCTCTGTATAGGCATGGCCAACACACTTTGTCTAGAAATAGAGACCCATCTGTCCCCAAGCCTCCCACCCTCTTTCTCTTTTACATACCCCGTAACCCATCTACAGCATCTCCAAACTTTTTACTGTATCATAAATGTGTCCAAAAGCAGCCTGTCGGAATTTTTTGGCTGACATCATCAAGACAATGTCTAGCCACATTTATACCTTTGATTCGTAATTATATATATTATAGGTATTATGATACAAATTATCATATTTGGTTATAAGTTTCACCTAAGTAGCATAGACACACACAAATGCATATATTTATCTGAACTAAAATATGGTTATTTGACCAATTTAAATGCATCCGTGATATATGAGACAATATTATGTGTGGGTTTTAGAGGCTCGGTAGTTTACACATTTTATGCTATAACCAACAAAATTATCATACATATTGCCTTTGCATCTATATAAACATCTCCACTATTTTAGTAAAATTATATTGAGTTCACAACTCTTCATGTATGATATTGGAATTCTTTACAAGTACATGCAATTTAAATTGGTTATCATGGTGTACACAGCATGTATAGATGCATTTTCATATAGCATGTTTATCTGTTTAGTGTTTACATTCGTGTGTGTGTGTGCGTGCGTGTGTGTACAAATATATGCATGTATACATATTCTGAGTGAATATTCGCATCCTTGTATCGTTTAAATTTAATGCCTATCTAGAGGAAATGAGTGATATAATAATTTTATACAGGATCGATGAGGATGAGCTTCACAGATTCTATACTGCATCAAATGGTGACATTTCATGCTTACTTTCATCTCTCAAGAGGACCATTCGTTGGAGGGAAACTTACAATATACTCTCATCCCAAGAACTAGAAATGTGGTCGCATTGGTTTTTTGGCATGGATTTGATGTGATGCTTCGACCTTGCCTTGTCATTCGCCTTGGACTTGCATGCTCTACTTTAATGCCTCAGAATAGGCCATGCTTTGTTCAAGCTGTTGGTATGGCTTTTCTTTGCATTAGCTACTTTTAACTTATCTATAGTCATACTGGCAACCATAACTTTTTACGAGCTGTATACATTTATCAATTCATAGATAGCATTGAATCTGGGTAAGCATGTCATGGGAAAAAGCTGAAGAAGCAAGCCAACTGTAACAGTTGGAAGGAGAACTGGTTATGGTTGTGGTCATGGATTTATAATTACCTCAGATATATTACTTGGTCTACGATTTGCTAATGTTCTTGTGATAGTTTCTTGCTAGCTTGTGCATTTAGTGTTGTGTAACTGCTGATGCCAATTGTGTATATAGTAAATTATATGTTATTTTATCATAATTATTGTACAAGCTTTGTATCCCATCCTTCAGAACATTCTGTACTTCTTTTTGTGTACTTCAGGACTCCATAGAACAAACTACAAGCTTTTTGTCATTTTAGGGTTTTATTAGCTGCTGCATAATTGCACTTGCACGTGTGATTGACAATAGCTGTTTCATGTTCATTTTACATCAAAAACTCACACATTATATCAGGTGACACTGTCCACCTTTTGCCAATTTCGTGAAAACATAAGCTTTCAAATCCCTTTAAATCTGATTCTAGACAGATTGAAAAGGCTTCTTTATCATGACCCACGGCAAAAACATGAGCATTTTTGCAGCTGTTTTTCAAGTCTTTCTATTTATCAGGACGATCTGTGGAACTATGTTTGTGGTGCATTTCTGTTGTTGCTGCAGTTTCTCAAGTGGAACAAGGAGTGCTGCATTTGGTTAATGAAGAAAATCCACGGATTACAGTTTTAGTGGATTGTGAAGGGTTATCTCCACTCAAATTTCCAATGCAAATGATGAGATCTTGTTCCACTCTTGTACAAGATCACTATCCAGATCGCCTTGGGACTTTATTTGTTATACGTCTTCCTTCAGTTGTTCGAGTTATTGCACAGACGTTTTTCAAGTAAGATGCTTGGTTTGATAATAAAATCTGTGTTGTTATATTCAAATATGTGCTTCATGTTGTAGATTTTTGAGGACTACATTGAACATGTGGAACCAGTTGTCTTTATATTTAAATTTGTGCAATATCATCTTCCTATGCAGCAGAACATGATTTTTGGCCATGCAGATATTTATTTCATTTGTAGCAGGCTATGCCTAGTTGTGCATGGTATTGACTTGGTTACTTGTCACTAGTTTGCTCTCTAGTGTAGTTAAGCACAAGGTCACAAAATAATTAGGTCCGCATGTCTCCCAGATTTGGCCTTCTAAAAGAATCACCACCATGGCCTATCTTTTGACCGCACTTTAGATTTATATTTGTAGTTGGCAAATATTGTTATGCACTGATAATTTTCTTCTATGAAGAACTCAGGTCCATATCTATGCGGCTGGTAGTATCTCTGATAACTGTTGCTTGCTTGTGAGACCATGCATTGTTATATCATTCTGAAAAATGTTGCCTACACTCGTAAGTTATGGAGAAGTCACTGCTTCCAGTATAACTTCATCCAAGGGACGTTAAATTTACAGTCCTGAGTAGGTAGCTGTGATGACAAATTTATCTATGGATTGGATATTGTATTTTCTCACTATGGTAGCTTAGCATGATTGCATCTCAGATCGGCATTGAGTTCACTATGTATGCATTACTTTTGCATTATCTAGAGAAGCTGTTGTTTCTTGAATAAATCGTCTTTCTTGCATATATTCCATCATAAAGTAGCCACGTCTCAATTGCTGTGATAGGAAACAACCATATGGAGGGCTAGAAGTATGTGGTGCAATGGAAATCCTAGTAAACACATTATTGCATTGTTAGTTCATTATATCTTATTAACCATCATGAGCCATGATCTAATGAGATTTCCCTTGGTAACTAATCTTAATTATAGAAAAACAGAAAGAAGGTAAAGGGCTAGGATGAAGGCATTGAGATAAACAGTATAAATCAATAGATCTAACTTGGTTAAAATGACAAACTAACTTTAAGTTCAGAGGTCCAATGAGAGTGCAGCATATCGATTTCTCACATTTAGAGATCACGACTTGAAAGAGAAAATTTTGGCCTGAGACTTCTGTTGGTGTTGGTCCTCCTTTAGAAGGTAGAATCACTTAACAAGATTATCTTGTGAGTCTTGTGAGGTAGTTGGAGAGAGGAATATTCAATTTCTTGTGCATCCTATGTGGGCCAGGGGATCGATTTTTTCTATAACACAGCTGATTTGATGTACATCTTTCTTCTCCTAGTGCCACTTTCTGTATCTTACCTTCATAACTTCAATATAGACTTTTATGGCCTGTTTGGATGCCAGGGCATTGTATTTGCCTGCTGTATCACCTGCAGGGTAGGGATAGCTAAAGAGAGAATGGAGGTTGGTCATATTGGTCAGGTAGAGGTTGAGAACTACAATACTGAGATTTCTTGGATAGAAAAATTAGCTTTTCATGAGATGCCATCCTTGAAAAAATTGGGATTCTTTCTGATTTTGAGCCTCCTCCCAATCCTGATCCTTTTCTGCCTTTTCACTTGGGGATCACTGAGTCTCTCCTCAATCCTTTCTTTTTCTGCCTCTTCACTTGAGGGGACCCCATATACCTAAAAGATACCTTTTGGTGCGACAACTATGTTTTCATGCAAGCATGCCCAGGAAGGGAGGAGGGAGGCATGATCATCCAAATAGCCAAGAACAGGAGGTTTTGGTAGATGATAGATAAAAAGAGTCGATTCAGATATCAGCAAATGTACACAGCTCAAAGCCTCTTTCCTTAAATTGGGTTTTGGCCCTCTCTTTAAGATTGCACTAGTTAGGCTTAGAGTGGTTCGAGTAGTCTTATTGGAGTAGATTGTCTTAGGGTGAATTGTCTATCCATTTCTAGAGTTGATTTAGTTTCTCATGCACTTGTTTTGTTAGTTTTGTTCTTGTAGCTTTTTGCAAACTTGGAGCTCCTTTTTGCCAAACTATAGTTATGGCCAAAGCAGCGAGGGACAGTTTGCATGTAAAATTTGGCCCTTGCCTTATGTCAAGCATGCTTTGAAATGCACCCAACAAGCCCATTCTGATTTGTTTCCAAGTTGCTGTCTATTACTATATTTAAATTAGAAATACTTAATTAGATGAGATTTTCTGTTATATTGTTTTATGTTTGTAGATAGAAGATTGAATATTTTGATTGTTCTATAACTTGTTCTAATCGACAATTGATCTGAGAAGTTTCATAAGAATGTCGCCATCACTCAAATGATAGAGTTATGACTTCACGCTAATTAATAGGTAATCTTGCAACAAACAAGGTATCAGAGCCAATTTATTTGTGATGGTGGTTCTACATGGTATCAAAGCTAAGGTTTTATATTGATGGCCCGTGTATTTGTGGCTCTATATAGTATCAGAGCTAGATTTTAAGATTGGTGGCGCTGTGTATTTGTGGCTCTGCTTGGTGTTAGAGCTATAGGCTTGGAGTGTGGTTGAGTAGTTTGCAGCTTCGATCAGATTTATTTGGAGCACATTTTTTTGTGAAGCGGCAACTTGATTGTTGGTGGTTCTCATATTCGTAGCTCGGTGTGGTTGAAGAGCTTTCAGTAATTCATTTTACGATGGTGTAAACATGTGAATTTTATTTGGTAATTTAAGAGGTGAATCATCATAGTCGATGTTAGTATCTTCTCTGTCAGTGGGTTCATACATACGATACCTGACCTTACGAATATCAATATGGCTGCTTTTACTACTATCATTTCTCTTCGCAAGTTGAATAACACTTGTTATCCATATTAGATGTCTCTTGTTAGGTCTTATTTGAAAGACTAAGATTTATGGAATATTTTGGATGAGTCAGAGATGATGCCAACAGATGAGATTGCGAAAAGAAAGTGAAATTTGAAATTTAGGAAGATAATGTGGATTATTCAAAATTCAGTTGATAAGAAATTATCTCCATATTCAGGATGTAAAGGAGCTAAAGAAAGAACGAGATATTCTTGCGTCTATCCACTTAAATTCATACAATCTGAGACATCCCAAATGAAAATTATCTGAAGAGTGGATTCTGGTTCCAGGTTTCCTCAAAGATCTAAAAGAGGAATAAAATTAGTTAAAGATGAAAATCTGAGACAAGGGGAAGTTTGAACAATTAGAGATTGGATCTATGTCTAGAGACTTAGAGCATGGTAAGATTGATCAGCTTAAGGATCAACTAAGTTTAGAAGAGAATTTGGAGCAAGAGAAGCTTGATCAGACGGTTATCATATCAAGTTCAGAAGAGATCGTGATTGAAGAATCCATTGATTTTAAAATTGCTCAGGAAGAGTCAGATGATGCTACAGTTGATATGGTTGTGGAAATTCTTATTGAGGAATCAAATCATGCAAAAGAGTCTTGTATTGAAGATTTGGATATTTCATTTGGAGATTTAGTCAACCATCAGAATGAAGAGCAGACTACATTCGAAGTAGTTTTGGAAATCAAGCAACATGAAGATATGCTTAGTGGAGATGACTCGTGTTGCCTTAGTGGTCAATAAGATTTTTGGTACATCGGTTAATTTGAAGCTGCTGTGAAGTTCGAGTTGTTTGACGACTCTATGCATAAAGGTTTGATACCATATGTAAGCCAATTGTGTGCAGATATTTTTTGAAGCTCTTCAAGCGGAGGCATGTGGATTTGACTAATTTTTTTTGGTTTTACTTGTGTGCAAGTAACGACTGATGCTCATAGTTATTAGAATTGATGATTTGATACCCGTTGGAATAAGTTGGATGCTCAAAGGAATCTTGACATCATGATCGTGGAGTCATTGCCAAGAGAAAGTGTTGGTGGACATTATTGATTTTAATATATCTATCAAAGAGGATGAGCGAGTAAAGGAATTAATTTACGAGCCAATAAAGGAGTTTTGTTATTCAATTATTGATTCGACAAGTTGTTATATATATTGATGTTATTGTGGCGATGATGGTGATGTATACTATAGCGTTTTATAACATTAACAAAATTAGTATTGTCGGCATGGACTTTGCAATGAGGGGGAGTGTTGAGATTTATTACCAAGTCCCTGTCCAATTTGGATTCTGTTTTTAGTTGGTTATTAGTTTTAATGACTTTATGACTTTATTCCTAGTATTATTTTATTTAATTATTCCTTGTAAAGATTGTTAGAGTTTGTGTTCTAGTGGATTTTGGTTTTTGAAATAAGAGTCAAACTTCCACCCACATGGTGCTTTATTTAAAGGGGCGTTAGCGTCTCCTTTAGGGTGTAGAACCGTGTGCAAGATGGTGGAAGATTGTGGTGGGAAGAGAGAGAGAAAGTACTCTTATGTTATGACAGTCTTGTGATTGTCAACAATCTAACGGAATAGGAATTGCATATTGTCCTCTGTTAGAAGTTTTATAATTTTACTTATTGCAATGTAATTACTAGATTGGCGTGTCTTGCGAACAAGTTAGATAAGTGTTCTGCTGAGTGTAATACTACCACATATTTAGCCTACCTAAGGTTAGCTAGGTGTTTGTGTAATTTTGAGTTTATGATCATGTATCGAGATATGCATGCAGCTCGCTCTACTGGACTTGCTAAATTGGATTTACAATGCCTTGATATATTAGGTTCTGAAGCCCACAACTCGGCAAAAATTACGTGTTGAGGGAGAAACATACCTGAAAGTTCTTTCTGAATTCCTTCAGAGTGTGCCGGCATTTTTAGGTGGCAACTGCACTTGTTCACATTGCAGGAGACTTGTAGCTGGCAACTCACTAGGCCGAATGGAAGATATGAGCAGAAGCCGGCATCACAGAAATGTTTCAGATGATGATGCAGCTGTCAATGGTTACCCAACCACTGATCTTCCAATGAATGACAACTGCGTCCATGTACTGAGGGCTGTAATAGTAGTCTTCCTCATGCTGTTGATTGTCATTTCAATTTTTGCAGGGATGAATGATTCTGAATATCTTTCATCGTAACAATCCTAAGGTGCTACATTTGCTCAATTTCTTTGTTTGAATATTCTGTCATTAGCTAACAATATCCCTCTTAAGTATGTTATTGAATAATATATATATTACAGAGCTATATATGATTAGTATGTTTCTCTCGGTTGTCTAGAAATTGTCTTACATATTTGGCCATACATTTAACAGTGGCATTTATGTGTTTCTTCCTTGAACGAGTTACGACATGTCATTATAAATTTGTTGAGTTCTAAAGTGCTAGATTTTGGACTTTTACATCAGATCTGAATTTGTCGAACTGCTGCCAGAACAGGCCACATGCAGGCTAGGGTGATTGGCATGAAAAAAAAGGTGGGCTGCGGATATCAAGCATCCATGTTACCAAAACAAAGAAAAAAACGGGTGGGCTATGCGGTAGCCTGCCTCTACATGCAGCAACTTCGGTTATGATCATTTGAATTGGCGCGAAATGCATCCGTCAAGTTCCGGTTTTCGGTCTTCCTAAAATTATGTTGACATGGTTAGTCTCAAATCACCGTCTCTTCTTTCATTTTTCTTGTTCTTTTATTTTCTTGTTTTTTTCAGAAATGAGGTCTAGTTAATTATCACAAAAATAAGGTCTAGTTTTGTTGGAATCGAACAGGATTGGAATTAGATTCAGAAGCCAGAAAGGTTGACCTAGAGATCTAAATTTCAGGGCTAGGTTGGGTCAAAATTTGCTTGTCCAGATGGGATCTGAAGTATCACAGTCCAGCAGATACCATTTCCGCTTTAGGATTCTCTGTTTCTTGTTTCTTCTTCCTTCTTCCTTGTACCATTTATTTTTGCATGTTCTTTGAACAGTGTCCGGGAGAAAGGAATTCTGTATTCAATTTAAATTCCATCAAAGTCAAGAATGCAACGAAACCTGCAGTTATCGATTATACCTTGTTGACGTACTGTTTATTTATGAATTTAATTACATTTTTGATTTCGTCTGTTGGAACTATGTGGATTATTTATAATTAAAAAGGTTTACTATTGATTTACTTTGAGATTTTTGCAGTTTTTATAGTTTTATTGTTTTGAACAATTCATACTTGTTTGGTAATCTTAAACTCCTCTTACATGATTTGAAGGGTGATCCAAAATTTTCCTTTTTTTTTATCGCATCATTTTTTAAAAAAAAATCAAATTTCAGAAAGAATCTTTACAAATCCGATTTGGGAATCTAATTATAACGAGTCCTAGGCGGGCGGGTGTAAGCGACTCCATCTTCGATGAGAGTAGCCTGAAGGTGCTTGATCTCCGAGAGGGCGGTGGGGCCGTCGTCGGACTCGGAGGACTGTGGCCTTGGTCCTAGCAAATCTAAATGGCTCCGGCAGTGACCGAAGCGAAGTACATTAGATGATGACGAGATCTAAGAAGGCACGAGTGATGAGCCCGCCAAATGGCCATTTTCTGCAAGATATTTTGCAACGGACGCAAAACAAATCTAACCTAACGATCGCAGTGGGATTTGAACCCACGACCTTTAGATCCGGAGTCTAACGCGATATCCACTTCGCTATGCGACCTTGCATCACCGAACGACCTATGTTAAAATATTTATTCTATATTTTGCAAACTTTTTTCTTGGCCACAACATGAATTATATCAAGAAATGTAGAATAAACCTTTATGCCTGTGCTGTAAATTTGAAGGAAGAAATGCATGAGTTATTAATAATGGTCTGGAAGAGCAAACCATAAATCTAGAACATAACATTAGCTTAATTTAGGCTATACCCGTCATCTTTATTTCTCTTGTCATTGGGTTGTCTCGCAATCTTACAATGAGCATTGGATAGAAAGATGATTGGCAAATATAACAAACACAATAATACATCAAGCTCCTAAAATTTCCAACTCGTCAAATTCATACTATACTATCAAATGATAGATATGTTAATAATAGATTTGATTGATCAAAATTTCTTGATAGAATCTTTAGTTTTTCTCTTTGTGAATATCTATAAAAGATATGATTAAAAAGTTAGATCTATAATCCATATGCATCTACATTTATTTGCACGTCTTTGTATCTGATCTACATAGACAGATCTTAAATTGACCATACACTAATTTTGAAGAAATTCTATCCATTTCTCATCCACATTTCCAATCCATTGGTTCTATTTAAATTTAAAATAATAAAGGTATTGATGCTCTCTGTCTAATCCATTTATTTTATCTTTCTTATCCCTCAATTTCTTGATTTTTTATTAATTTCTTTTTCTTATATGCGCAATATATTGATAATCATAGATGTAGGTTTTGGTTGACAATTACTCTAAGATAAATATGTCTTGAAGATCACTCACCTTTTGAAAGACAAGTGACAATTCACACATAAAACTTTCGCAAAAGGAAGAGCAACTCAAAATGAATGGTTTGAAAGGGCTACATGATTGCCCTTTTTTAATATTAGATTAGTAGAGAAATATATATTTATTACAAAATATTTGAAAGAACAGCATGACTAAATCAAGAAAAAATAAATTTATTTAGAAAATTTTATTGCTCATTTTTTAGCCACAAGTGACAATTTAAACATAAAATTTTATCAGACTCTAATTTGGAAGAAATTCTATCCATTTCTCATCCACATTTCCAATCCATTGGTTTCCATTTAAAACTTAAATAAATAAATATATTGATGCTCTCTATCTAATCTATTATTTTATCTTTCTTATCCCTCAATTCTTTGAATTTTTTATTAATTTTTTTGCTAATATGTGCAATAAATTGATAATTATAGATGTAGGTTTGGGTTGACAATTACTATGAGATAAATATGTCTTGAAGACTGTTATATTACTCACCTTTTGAAAGATAACTGACAATTCAAACATAAAACTTTTTCACAAGGAATTGTATTCATGGATGGCTTGAAAGGACCGCATGATTGCCTTTATTTCTAATATTTAGATTAGTAGAAAACTATATATGTATTACGGCACATCTGAAACAACAGCATGACTAAATCAGTAAAATATAAATGTATTAAGAAAATTTTATTGCTCAGTTTTTAGCAAACAAGTGACAATTTAAATGTAAAATTTTACCAAAATCAATAAATAAAAATAATGTGGCTGCTGGGATTCGAGCCCAGGTCTTCACGGCCACAACGTGAAATTCTCACCACTAAACTACAGCCACCGTCTTAAGCAATTGGTTCTCTTACTAAATTAATAAAGCAACTTTCTCGTTCAACCTACAAATTCCCATCTTCCTCATTTGTTATCTTCCATGGATCAGGATTCAGTAAGAAGCTATCTTGCTTTCTTTGGAGTCCCATAGTCTTTCATAGTTATTATATGATGCTAGAATGGTCAAAATTTTTACTATTGTACCAATCTAATTTATAGTTTTATGTCATTATAGTCTACAGGATTCCTAATTATTTTACCCTCATCTGCTTGAAGAAATTCGGCAGTTGAAAGAAATATTATGCTTCTGGGAATGTGATTGTGCAAATTTAAAAATCAAATAGATAATTAATTTGCACTTCAATTCTCAAAAGTGCTTGGCTTGTACCTTAACAGCTTGCCAGATCTGTCACAAGTCTATCTGTTTCACAAGGGTTCTTGTTCACAAGATCACTATTACCTCTATTGCGATTGATCTGCAATGGGACCCATATATTGGTATCATCAGCTCATGCAATTCATTCAATAATGTTCAGCTTCAAAATGATTTGTAAAATGTCGTTGCATTTAAAAGACCCGCATAATTTTTGTTCGATCCACAACTGCATTTCCCGTTTGACATATATATTTCAGTAAACCAACTTTTTTTTAATTTTTTTTCCAGTTCTTATGGATTACCTGTAGTCACTGTTTTATTGAGTCATAGAGTGAGCATGGGTTTGGATTACTGTAGGTGTATTTGCCGACATGCAGATCTTAGTCATGCTATGCTATTCTGTCCCCATTCGGAGGAGCTATGATGGATGGTGTCAGTCATGGTACGTGGCATATCTTTATATTGGTACGCTTGTCTGATTTCCTCGACTATCTGCACTCAAGTTTTATAGCAACTTTGAGTTGGCTACCAATGTTTAATCCACTGCTTATTGGGTTTGGCTCACCAAGAATAAATTGCTCGCCCAAGAAGTATCTTCTCCGATTTCTGTTGTCCGGCATGCTATTTCATATGCTCCTGAATTACTCTAACTTCTGCAACTTGATCTATTTTTGAGAACTTATTGCTCACTCGGGATCTCTGGCTTACCTTAGCCATTATAACCCAATTCTTGCCTCTTGGCATCCCTTGTGGCAAAGCCTCTTCAAAATCAATTTTGATAGAGGATTATTAAAGGATAGGACAGGCACTGGCTTCATTATTCATGATTTGGATGAATTATTTTTCTTGCTGTAGGTTTTAGTTTATCTAAGTGCTATGGTCCTCTGGAGAATTGTGTGGAGCTTAGAAAGGGCGTATCATTTGCCGATAAACTTCTAAATGAAAGACGGTGGAGTTACTTCTTGTATTTATGATCCTTGTTCACTCAATATTTGGAGTTGTTCTTTTTTGATTATTATTCTCGATGTGTCGCATGTCTATTAAGAAGATAATCAAGCTGCAGATTTTAATGAGACATGTTATAACATTAGTATTTGTTGCTATAGATCTCTGGCTTGGGTTGGATTAGCTAGAGTGAGATAATGTCCGGCTAAGATGACGGTAACCGAACCTGTAAAATAAGTCTCTAACCAAAGTTGGTTCTGGTGAGGATCCTTCAATATTTAAGTCAGAAATCAGTAGAACAGATGAAAAGAAGCGTGCGAGAGAATTGCCTACCTTGGAGGTCTCTTAGTTGCCTCTAATTATAGAAGTGAGAGGTGTAGAAGAGAAGAGTTGGAGATCGTTCTGACTCCTTTAAATACGCTATCCCGAGATCTTCGATCTGATTTCTTGAGATTGAGCAGTTGTGGCTGCCTTATCTGGTCTGTAACCTGCTGCTCCCAGTGGTGGCATAATTTGAAAGGATTGTATGGAGATTTTCTGTCAATCTTTTCGAATATGACAATCAAAATAGGGATCGAAGAAAATGTGGCTCGATGGCTTGTCATGTGTACTATTGGAGATAAGGATCACCGGTAGATGTATGGGTCGGAGCCGATGTGGAGGTCGGAACCTAAAACTTGGATCGGTATTTGATGTTCGGAGGTCGGGTTGATAATGAGAGTAATGGTTGATGTGTAGATCCTCAATCTAATATGGATGGAGATGAGAGATGGCCGTCAATGTTGGGGTCAGCGGCCAAAGCATGGACTGAAGTCTGACATGGAGACTGCAAACAATCAGGATCGATAGTCGGGGTGCTAGTTAGTGGTTGATGTATGGCTCAGTGACTGACCTATAGGTCGGCCATGACTAGAGCCTATCCATATCTTCAGCTCAAGCATCAGGGTTCTACCCATAATATATGCCTCCTACTCTCAAGTCCAGGCTAGAGTCGAGTGCAGAGAGTATAATTTAGGTTGTGTCCACTGAAGACACACATTATACCTCTATTTCTTGGACAAAATGGCGCATCTGCAACTTTCAAATTATCGTGTTAGGAGTTGGTGAGATTTACGAAGAGACGTCAGACAAAGAGACGTCAGATGATAGTTAGTAAAGATTTGGCTAGATTTGAGGCATCATGCATGCCTTTAGAGACATGTTCATACATATGCCTCCTACAGAAATGATTCCAACCGATTTAGTCTCACCACGTGACAGGCATCTAGTGATTTTCAGCTGTATTAATATGGGATCAGGGGCCATCCACAGTTTTTATAAATAAGGATATCCATTTTGCTCCACTCTTTTTCTTATTGTTTCCCCCAGCCTTCTTCTTCCTTGCGACAGCAATGCTCCTCTGAAAAAGTTTAAAGCTCTATTAACAACCTTCATTCATCCTCTCTTAGAGCGATTTTGATCGAGCAGGTTGGTTTTTAGAGCCTTTTTCGATCATTTTCAGTCCATCCTTGCTTCTATCTACTTATTGCTCTCTTTTGTCTTTCTTCCCTATTTCTTCTGGAGGTTTAGTATTGTCTGTTATTTGGGGATGAACAGATCAGAAAAGAGGTGGTGAGAGAGTCTCTCGATTCTCCTTCGGAAGGTGGCCCTCTAGGGTCTGGACACAGGGATAAGGATTTCGTGCCCAAAAGGTATTACTCGATACTAGACCTCAATGATCTTAGTTTGCCTAGGACCCAATTTGGCATCCCACCTGAATTTGATATAAAACTTCCAAATCCAAGTGGAAGGGTCTATAACCCTCCCTCTGGTCAGCTTGCTCTGTACGAAGAGTCGTTCCAAACCATTCTTAGACTTCCTCTTCATCCTTTTATTGTCGACTTCTTCCAGTTTTTCAACATGGCCTTGAGTTTGGTGGTCCCGAACTCTTGGTACTTTGTCGTTGTTTTTGGCTATCTATCTCTTGACTGAGATTCTGCCATCCATATCTTTTTTATCTTTTTTACCATCAAGAGGCATCCATACGCCAAAGATTGGTGGTATGTCTCCTCCCAGAGGTGGGTTTCTGCTTTAATCCAAATCATCCCTTCATCTATTCATGGTTGGAAGGGGTATTTCTTTATGTTTCCTACTCAACCATAGCGGACTGGGGGTTTGCTCGTTGGGGCCGACGTAGGGAGTCTACCCTCCAAGCTCTTGTATTGGAGGATGTGGACACTTAGCACTTCAGTGTGCTACGCAGGTGTAAGGTTCCGTCATTGTTGGAGTTGCTATTAGAGCAGACTCTCTTTAACGCCGTCTTTAGCCCTATTGACCTCCAAGGTAAGGATCAAATTGGCTGACTTATTTTTTTTCATTCTCTCTCTCTCTCTTTTTTAACTTGCTTTGATTTGATCCAAAAATGAGGCCTGAAGAACTTGAGGTGCTGAAAAAATAGAGTCTAAAGAGGAGAAAGACTTTAGGGTCGACCTTTGCAACTGTTGGACAAAAGAAGCAATGCCAAGCTCCTACTGCCCCAATGCAACCCACTAAAGAAGTTCCTATCCTTTCGATCGGAATAGTACTGGCTTCACCGGTTCAAGCTTAGGTGCCGAGAGCCCATTCTCCGACCCCAGCCTCGGCACCTACCCCCCAAGCTCCAGCTCCTCTTCATTGAGTCAAGAAGGTTAGCTCGAGGCCAGCCCCTTCTTTGAGACTTTTTTAGTCTCCTCATTGAGTTCTACCTTGCGAGATCATCGGATGGCTCACGACCTACTCCAGAGCATTCTCCTTCCAGTGGACATTGAACAACTGGAGGGTTAGGGCCTAGGCAGCTAGTAGAGGGATGCTATTGACTCCTTTATTTGGGTGAGTTTCTTTAATCTCCTTTCTTTTTTGGTATCTATAGTAGTTGACTTGCTTAATTCTATAGCTCAGTCATTATATTACCTTATTTATCAAATTTGTAAAGGCAATAAGATCGGAGGCCTCTGATGCCCGTAAGGAGGCCGAGACCCTTTGGTCATGGGCTGACGAAGCTAAAGTCGAAGTAAAGCACCTTAAAAAGGAGCTTGAAAAGATCGAAGCTGCACAAGTGACAATCGAGGTGGCTAAATCGACAACAGCTGAAGTGGCTAAATCAACAACTAAAGCCACACAAAAGAAGGCAGAGGCTATGCAGAAGAGGGCTGAGGCTGCGCTAAAGAAGGCTAAGGTAGAGCTTCAGGAAAAGAAAAAAATGTCAGACGGCCAATGAGAAGATTGTTGATGCCGGTCAGTTAGCGGTCGAGGCATTCTGATCTTCTTCAGAGTACACTAAGGAGAAGATCGATTTCTCCAAAGAAGCCTTCTTCATGGGGCAAGACTTGATTTGGTAAAGGATAACCACTCACCTTCCCAATCATGACTTATCCTTTCTGGATTGAGGACGAGATGGATGAGGATCAGTAATCAGTCGAGCCCATCATCGAAGAGCAACCCAAGCCAAAGTCCATGGTCACTGAGGAAGTTCAGCCTCAACCGGGGCCAGTGATCGTCGAGAAAACTTTCGGGCCCGTGGAGAAAGCTCCTGCAGGTTCTTTAGAAGCTCTCCAGTCCAAGGTGGTCAATGCCTCCACTTAGGCTTCAGCTTTGTAATCTTTTATTTTTCTATTTGATCTATCATGTAATGATGAACTTTCTTATTTAATAAAAGAATTTTTATCTTTGAAGTTTTTCTTTTGATTTTTTGTCGTGTGTATGCTCTCCATGTAGTCTAATCATTGTGGTTGTATGATCACCTATCATTATGCCAAGCCCCTTCTGTAGGTGATCGCTCTGCCTATTAGATCTCTCATGAAATCTCTTGAGAAGAAGGTTCATGAGGCAAGAAAAAGGCTTCCAAGGTGAGTCAAAGGGCTTTAGAGAGAGAAAAAATATGCATTGAGACCTTCACAAAATAAAGCACCTCAAAAAAATATCAAATAGACCGACAAGTCATACTCTTTGGAGAATAAGCGCCTGATTGAAGCTTGTTCAAAATCAGATAAGACTGTCAAGGAAGCAAGATGGGGTCCTATTGAAGAATTGCTCGATTCCATAACGAACTTCATGCAGCATAGAAAAGATTACTTCCTTGGAGTACTTTATAAATTCAACTAAAGTAGCTAAAGAAGTGAGGTCGGGTGCTGTCGAGAAGGTAGTACGGCTCCAAAATGAAATTTACACAGCACAAAAAAGGATCGCTTCCTTAGAGTGTTCAATTGATAAAGGATGGTCAGTGACAATGGAGCTTTAATTAGAACTAGCAAAGAGCAAGACAACGGTCTATTTTATCAAGGGCAAAATCAAACAGATGGAAATGAAGTTTGCCGTAGACTAGGCCAAGTATATCCATGGAGTGTTGAAGTTGGCTTTGACGGCTTATGAAATCAACTTCACGAAGCGTAAATCTCTAGCTAAGCAATTGTTCCCAGAGATCGATACTGATCTCCTTGAGATGACGCCTCCTGATGACTCAGAGCTTCTCACAGTCATTATTGGTATAGTGGACAAAGATAAAGAGGATCCCTCTCAAGTGGGGGACGATAATGCTTCTGAAATCCATGATCAACTGTAAATCTATTTTTATTTTGCTGATCCAGTTTGTAAATCACATTTTGTCAACTTGTATTCATCACAGTTGGCTACTCCGACTTTTAAAGTTAATAAAAAGTTACTTTTGTTCTTATTTATTATCCATGTCTTTCATTTCTACGACTGAATTTTATGTCATCCTTTTGTATTTGTTGATTGATCTTATTGCTGCATGTCATTAGGATAACTACTTGGATGCTTTAGTGTGAATTTTTATTCGTTTAGTTTGTCCTTTGGATCAGGTGTGATTTTGAGATCCAAGGATCTTTCGCTATGTTTTGGATTTTCGAGGTCTAGCTTACCTCTTGGTCGTTGAGGTCGCAAGGCATCCTTATAGCTATTCGGAGATAAAGTGCTTCAGGAAACTCCTCATGGCTATATTTGTCTTGATGGTGAAGTATCCATCTTGTGGCTATATTCTTAGTGACGAAGCACCTTTGAGAAAATCATTGTAGCATATTTGTCTTGGTGATGAGGCACCCTTCTTATGGCTATATTTATCTTGAGACGAAGCACTTTAGAGAAAATCATCGTGGCATATTCGTCTTGATGATGAAGGGCCCTTCTTATGGCTATATTTATCTTGGGATGAAGCATCTTCGAGAAATAATCTTAGCATATTCATCTTGGTGATAAGGTATCCTTCTTGTGGTTATATTTATCTTAGGATGAAGCACCTTCGAAAAAATTGTCAGGACATATTTGTCTTGGTAATGAGGCATCTTTCTCATGGCTATATTCATCTTAGGATGAAGTGCTTTCAACATCTTCATTTTTTGGGATGTCTTAGTAAGGGCCCTTGTTTATCTGCAAAACTTGTAGGTAAGAAAAGAAAGACTTTATTAAGAGTGCTTTTTTACATTTATTAGTTGTACATCCATAAGTTGTCTGAATTTCAGGATCATTATAGTAGAGTTTCATTCAGCTGCTTTAGATGGTAGGCTTCGGATCTGATGATTTCATCCACTCGATAAGGGCCTTCCTAATTAGGAGATAATTTTTTTATTCATTTGGTTGTGATACTTCAGCACGGTGCAAGATCAGATCATCGATTTTGAATTTTTTATCTTGGATATGAGAGTTGTTGTACCACGCCATCCTGTACTGACATGCCACCATTGTTATCCAAACTTTCTCTCGAACCTCCTTGAGTAGATGTAGATTTGCTTGGAGCAATTTCGGATTATCCCAGTTGTTGTAGCTTTCAACCCATAAAGAGGAGAGTCCAATCTCCACAGAGATGACTGTCTTCATTCTAAAGAGAGGTTGAAAGAAGTCTCTTCGGTTGGTATTTTTTGAGTAATTCTGTAAACTCAAAGTACATAGTAGAGCTCGTCTGCCTATGATCCCTTGGCACTGTTTAACCTAGCTTTCAAACTCTACAGAAGAGTTTGATTAGTTACCTCGATCTTCCCATTGGTCTGGGAATGTCCTACTGATGCAAGGTGATGAGAGATGCTCAAGTTCTGACATAATTCAATAAATCAGGCACCACTAAACTGGCGACCATTATCTGTGATCATCACTCATGGAAGATCAAAGCAGCATATGATGGACTATCACACAAAGTCCTTTACTTTGGCTTCAGTGATATAGGTCAAGGACTCAGCTTCCATCTATTTGGTAAAGTAGTCGATGGCGAGGAATAAAAATTTTGTTGACTTGATACTTGAGAGAGCGAGCTGAGGATATCCATCCCCCATTACATAAAGGGCCAAGGGGCGCTGATGGGAGTTAGTGGCATGGTGGGTCAGCATTGAATGTTGGCATTTCGTTAGCATCGATCATACCATTTTGTCATATCAGCTGTATCTTGCTACATTATAGGCCAATAATATCTCCATCGAAGTACTTTATAGGCTAGCGACTTGTCTCCTAGATGGTTTCCATATATATTTCCTTCTTACACCTCTGGTAAGGTATAATCAGCTTCGGAGAGGTTCAAGCATTTGAGAAATGGCAAAAAAAATGATCTCCTATATAGCTTGCCTTCATAACGGACATAGCGGGATGCCTAATTTCTGAACTTTCGAGCTTCCTTCAGATCCAGCGGTAACGTCCCATCCCTAAGAAAGTAGATAAAGGGATCCATCCAGCTTGACTTGCTATCAACTTGCAAGACTGAAGCAGGTTCTTCAATGCAAGATTTTTTCACAACTTCAAAGAAAGATTTTCTGGATAGGTCCTTGGGCACTGAAGTTGCTAACTTGGATATCAGGTCAGCCCTGAAGTTTTTCGATCTGGGTATCTATCGAATATCGTGGAGGATGTTGCACATCCAAAAACATGCAAATTTTAACTTTTAAAGATATGAATGCAGATCTGATCTAGATTAAACAATTTAAGCTATCTAATATGCATGAAGTATATCTAATCTACATGCAACAAGATTGATCATATACTTTTAAGATGCTGAAATTTAAATCAGATTTAAATATAATCAAAAATTCGAGATCAGATCTCGATACTTTTGTGTGAATAGTCTTTCACTGTAATCTAATGATCGTGATAATCTGATGAGATCTTCGATGAACTGCACATGCGTCTGACCTCTATGGATATCTATACGAAGCTTTCGATCCAATCAAAGGCCTGTGCCTTCATTGAAGTGCTAGCTTCTTTACAAAAGATACCTTCTTGATAGCTGATTTGAATCCTTCCTTGAATCTCTCAGACTCTCTAGAGAAGAGAAGAAATATAAGAGAAAGAAGAAGAGATGAAAAAACTATGAAAACCCTTTCTATATTTTTTTCCTCTTCTCTTGAAACCCTAACGCCCAAAGGGATGCGCCAAGAAGACCTCACACCCCTCTAGAGAAAACCCGTGCCCCATCTTATTTTCTTCATGCCCCAGCCTGTTTTCATGGTGAAATCTCTTTCAACGCACAAGAGAAACATGCTTTTATGGTTGGCATCCAAAGAAGGGATAGGGTTTGAATCAAATTCAAAACCTTGAACTCAATCCTCAACCAAACTCATGCCCACAAAGAGTTTCACACCCCCTCCTGATTTTTTGCGATGGATATCAGGCTTCTCATTATTTTTCATGCATAAGATAGGAACCCTTTTGAAGATGGCATCCAAGAAGGCTTGGGTGAGTTGAAGATTAGATAGGATTAGATCAAAATCAAATTCAAATTGAATTCAAAATTTAAACTAAGCCTATCCTAATCAAAAAGAGAGAAGGGAGCATGTAAGGGGGCTTAGGCGTGGTTTTCATTCGTGCAAAAATAGATTTTGCATGGCTTTCTTAAGGGCATGCAATGGGGTGGTGCTAGGGTTTCATATGGGGTGGTAAGGAGAGAGTCCCAGAAGATAGCGTCCGAGAAGGCTTGGGTGAGTTGAAGATTAGATAGGATTAGATCAAAATCAAATTCAATCTGAATTCAAAATTTAAACTAAACCTATCCTAATCAAAAAGAGAGAAAGGGAGCATGTAAGGGGGCTTAGGTGTGGTTTTCATTCATGCAAAAATAGATTTTGCGTGGCTTCTTAAGGGCGTGCAATGGGGTGGTGCTAGGGTTTCATATCGGGTGGTAGGGAGAGAGTCCCAATCAATTGGGACTCCTCTTGGTGCTTCAATTAAATTCAACCAAATCTAATTTAGTTACACACAAATAGAAGAGAAAATATAATCTAATTAGAAACCTATTCTCCTCTAAAAATTTTAATTTAATTAAAATTAACTAAACTTAAGTCCTGATCAAATCAGGAATTGATCTTCCTTGCAATTGGATTATCTCATAACTCAATTAGGCTTGATCTCATCAAACCCAAATCAAGTCAAATTGAATTAATTAAATTACACTTGAACTAAACCCCATGCTCAATTAAATTGAGCCAATTAGTAGTCCAATTGCTAATTAATCCTCCTACAACTCACTAACTCTTAGCGAACTGCTTTATTGCAACTCTTGTATTGAATTAATCATCAATCATATTGATGATTAGATCCAATAGCGATTCATAATTGCTAATCAACTATCTGATCGGATAAATATCTCTTTTATGTGCGACCTCATAGGTTCTATTTTGTCGATAGTGAGATATATTATCACAATATCATCGAAACTCCTTTCGATGGACTAGAACGATTTCAACTCTGTCCATCAAAGATCATCAATTATCAAGATGATGCTCGACGAGTCTCATGATCTATCAGTAACATCTAGTAGTATATAGTGACAACTCAGTAGAATAAAATATTGAAGCTTTAGGTGCAGTTACCATATAGTTTGATTTTTTTATCATGAGTCCCGACAAAAAGCAGGTCAAGGATCACTTATCAAATCCGTTCATCTGTTATATATTAGATTCAATCGACTCAAGTTCATATGAAATCTTATAGAAACTCTTTTTCATCACTCACCTACCACAGTCATGGATTTTATGACTCAATCTCATGAATTGCATAGGATCTTTTTCTATCTATCATGATCGACAGATCTCATCTTGGTGCGCATCCTATTCCTACAATGGACCTACTGTAGCCAACATATACTTCAAGATTCTTAATGACTAGATAACCAAGTGTTGTTGCAGTCAAACTACAGCAACTCTACTGTAAACAGCCAAGGCACCGTAGGTTAAAGAACTATCTACACCACTGCAACTTTGAGCAAATCACTGACGAGTGGGCAGCTATCCTAGTGACTTCTCGTGTTAGTCATATTCAGTATCTTTGATCTCTATCAAGCACCTGTACTTTCACTCTAGTATCCCCACACTGTCGACTTGAGACTCATCTACTCATGAAAGAAAGTGATCCGTGCACCGATCTATCTGGATCAGTCATCGTCTCCATGACGATCTATCAATCGAAAGTATTTAGGAATTAACCACTAATGATACGTATCTCAAATTTTTAATTTTTGAGAGTACATGTCATTATTTGTTAATTTCTCAGATGATTCATGGATATAATTTAAACACAATATGAATAAAATATAATTAAATTTATTATTTAAATTAGTTATAAATTATACCCCTAGACTATGTACATGTGCCAGCCAATCTGGCTTCTAGGGCATACATCTAACATATCAAAGCTAGCGAACCTAGAGATTAGATCATTTATCTTCTGTAAGTACCACTTCGTGTTTTCTTCTTGGGCTTCATAATCTTCTCTAACTTGTCCGATCATTAGCTGAGAATCACTATAGATCTTCAGCTCTCGTACTTCAAGTTCTTTAGTAATTTTTAGCCCAATAATAAGAGCTTTGTACTCGACCTCATTGTTGGTGGTCGAGTACTCGAAGCGCAAAGCATATTCTGTGATAGTTTCCTTTGGTCTAGTGAGTATCAAATCTACTCCCAATCTGGTAGAATTTGATGATCTATCTACATGCATGATCCACAACTCCTTAGGTTCGTCTTCGGGTGAATTCTCTTTTGTCGGTTTATTCTTTTCGATACTTTTCTCTAAAATTATACATTCTAAGATAAAATTGGCTAACACCTGCACCTTGATAGAGGGGTAGGTTTGGAACTTCACATCAAACTTAGTTAGCTCAATCACCCATTTGCCAGTCGACTAGTTGTGTCTGGTCAATGCAAGATTGACTTAAGAGACTGATTAGTCAGAAGCACTATAGTGTGTGCCTGAAAGTAGGATCAGAGCTTTTCAATTGAGATGATGAGGGCATAGAACAGCTTCTTGAATCCTGTATATCTGGTTTCCACATTGCGAAGGGTTTTGCTGATATGGTAGATTGACCTTTGAGTTTTTCTTCTTCACGTATGAGCACTGAGCTTATTGCTGTTGAAGAGCCTGCTAGATAGAGATATAGTTCCTTATCTAGTTCTACTTTGATGAGGAGTGGTGATGAATTGAGATAATTTCTTGGTTCTTCAAATATCTATTAGTACTTTTTATCTACTTGAAGTCCATTGGTTGCTTTGGGATCTTGAAGAAAGAGAGACAGTGCTCCACTGATCTAGAGACAAATCAGTTAAGAACAGTTATCTTTTCTGTCAGGCGCTGGACATCTTTTATAGACCTTGGAGGATTCATTTTCTGTATGACCTTTGATTTTTTTCTGGGTTGGCTTTAATGCCTCTACACGAGACCATAAAGCTAAGGAACTTCTTAGAGGTGACTCCAAAGGCATATTTCATTGAATTTAACTTTATTTGGTATTCACGAAGGGTGTTGAAAGTTTTTCTAAGATCAATGACATGGTCCTTTGATGCCTGGTTCTTAACCAGCATATTATCCATAATATACCTCTATATTTCGACCAATCTACTTCTTGAAAATTTTTAAAAAAATTACAGTGACACCCCTTGAACTTTGACCCATTTGCACTTGGATCCTAAAGAAAAAAATTTCAATAGACCCCAAATTTTAAAAAATTATAAAAGATCCAGCCATCTGTCTCTGCTAAACAATATTATAACATGAGAGTCACTTGAGAAGTTAAATTTTTTGAAATACCATAAATGCCCTTCTTAAAAATTTTGATTTTGGCATGACTAGAGCTCAACACATGGCCCGATTTAGGCCCTTGAGAATGAAAAAATAGAGAAAAAACCTAGAAAAATAGAAAAAAACATAAGAAAATCAATAAAACAAAGGAAAGGTGGAAAAGAAAAGAAAATCATTTTTTCTTTTTCCTGCATAGATTGATCAAATTTTTCTTCTTTTTCTTTTTTCTTCATATTTCTTTCTCTTTTTTGGAGAACTATAGGAAGGAAAGCACTAAGGGAGATTGGAGGGAAGGCCGACATCCGTGAAGATGGAGAGGAAGGTGACCGCAGATACCGATGATAGGTGGCAGTGAGGAGAGCGGGGAGGAGGTGGGCATTCGTAAGGGGGAAGGTGACGGTGGAGACTAATAGGAGGTGGCGGTGGAGATGGGTGTTCGCGAGGGCTCGGGAAGGCAACGGTAAAGATCGGTAGGAGGTGGTAGTGAGGAGAGCGGGGAGGAGGTGGGCATCCACCAGAGAGAAGGCGACAGTGGAGATCAATGGGAGATGGCTGCGGAGGAGGCATCCATAAGGGGAAGGTGATGATAGAGACTGATGAAAGGTGGCAGCGAAGGGGGGCATCCATAAGGGGAAAGGTGATGGTAGAGATCGGTAGGAGGTGATAGTGGAGACCGACTAAAGGTGGTAGCGAGGAGAGCGAGGAGGAGGTCAGTATCTGTGAGGTGGAAGGCGACAACAGAGACTGACAGGCGGTGGCAGTGGAGATGGGAGGTGGGCATTTGCAAGGGGGAAGGTGACGGCGGAGATCGATGGGAGGGACAGTGGAGGTGGCGTACACGAGGGCTCAGGTGGGGTTTCAGAGGGTTTGGAAGGATTCGAAAGAAAAAAAAATGTTACCTCAAAAAAAATGTATCGAAGGTATTTTAGTCATTCTTTTTCTATTAATATTGTTAGACCAGAGACAGACAGTTGGAGCTCTTTATAACTTTTTAAAGTTTATGATGCATTTGAATTTTTTTTTTGAAACTAAGTGTAAATAGATCAAAGTTTAAGGGATGTCTCTGTAATTTTTTCAAAATTTTATTTACCAATTGCTAGTAGGTAGCACCTATATTTTTCAAACTAAAGATATGACTCTATAACAGAAAGGATCTTGATCAGTAATAAAGGCAGTCTTCTCCTTTTCTTCATGTGCCATCTAGATTTGATTATAGCTAGAGAAGGTATCCATGAAAGTGAGGAGCTCATGGCCCCACGTGGCATCCACCAGTTGATCGATTCGAGATAGGAGATAGCTATCCCTCAGGTAGCTCTTATTGAGGTTGGTATAGTCTATACAGATCTATCACTTTTCGTTTGTCTTCTTTATGAGGATCATATTTGTGAGCCATTTCAAAAAAATTATCTTTCTAATGAAGCCAGCACTAATCAGCTTGTCCACCTCTTCGACAATAGCTTTCTGCTGTTTTGGTGTGAAGTTCTACTTTTTGTACTTGATGGGTTCGTGTAAAGGGTCCATGCTCAACCAATGCACCATTATTTCTGGGTTGATTCCGAGCATGTCTATTACCGATCAGGCAAAGACATCCACGTTCTCCTATAAAAAAGAAGTTAATTGATTTTAGATTACCTCATTCAAGTTTGACCCTATCCGAATCATGTGCCCTTCATTTTCATCATTTAATGGAATTGTCACGAGGTCCTCCATCGGCTCTCCTCATTCTAAGGTTAGCTCGTCACAAATATCTAGCTCCTCAATAGGAAGAACAGTAGGTGTTCTCACCCTTGAAGGGTGATTGTATAGTACTATTGAGCCAGCACCTGATCTCCACAGACTTCTTTGATCTTGTGCCTAGTAGGAAACTTCATCAACAAATGATAAGTCGATACCATGGTCTTAAAGGCATTCAGTGCTGATTGCCCTAAGATAGCATTGTATGTCGAGGGTGCTCTGACGATCAAAAATCGATGTTGGTGGTAGACTGTCAGGGCTCCCATCCGTCGTGACTAGCAAGGTAATGACCCCTACGACTAGTACGATGTCTCTAGTGAAACGTACAAGAGGGGAATTGAGCTTGCCCAGCCGATCTGAGGAAATACCTATTTTGGAGAATACATCATAAAATAAAATATTAGCCGAGCTTCTATTATCTATTAAGGTATGGCATATATCATAATTGTAATGTTTAAAGATGCAACCATCATATCATTATGCGGGAACTGGATCCCCTTTGCATCATCCTCAGAGAAAGTGATTGCTTTTTCTGATTTTTACCTTTGTGTGATTCTCCAGGTTCTATCCCATCATGACCCCAATGATGGTGTTGATCACGCTAGCTGTAGGTAAGTTTTCTACTGACTGCTCCTACTAAGATTGCTCTGGATGATGAGATGCTCTTGGCGGCTCTACAGGTCCTTCCCTTATGCAGTGAATGAAATGATCCAGTCGGCTCCGTCGGATATGCTCCTCGCTTTCATCTTGATGCTGGATATGGTCCTCAGTGTCATGGCCATGGTCATGATGATAGATGCAATATTCTTTTGGATGCCGTTTCTAATCGAGACTTCAACCTTTTCGCCTTGGGTAGCTGCTCCCTGATCTCCATGAGTACTAAAATTTTAGAAGTATTCAGAGGAGTGTAGTATTCAATGGAGTGCCTCGATGATAGGCGATGCAATTTCTAGGGGCCTCTAAGTCTCCGACCCTGAGGAGGGGTTCTAGATCTTCGACGTCGAGGTGGAGTTTTGGACCATAGTCGACTCTTTGAGGGATCCTCCTAGATTAGGGAGATCTTAGGACCTTCTTCTTTCTTCAATCGAAGCCTCGATCGAAGTCCTATGCTTTTAAAAGCTTCATCAGCTCAGACATACTTTTCAGCCTGATCCAACATCTCTGCAAAATCTTTCGGATACTTCTTCTCCAAAGAGTAGAGGAGAGAATTCTTCTAAAGTCCATCCTTTAGGAAAGTCATAGCGATCAATTGGTTCAGGTTGCGTACCTCTAGGACAGCTGCATTGAAGTAGTTTATATAGTCATAGAGAGATTCTTCTTTTCTCTACTTGATGTTCACTAGAGAGCCGAATTTTTGATACTGCCTTTTGCTACTGACAAAGTAAGTGACAAATGATCGAATCATCTAGTCAAATGAGTAGATAGAGTTCGATTTCAAACCCAAGTACCCATCTCGAGCCACCTTTTTGAGGGTAGAAGAAAAAATCCGACACAGAATTGCATCACTTGCTCTATAGAAAAGCATGAGAGCCTTAAAGCTCTTTAAGTAGTCTACTGGATTGGTTGACCCATTGTAGGTTTCTAGCTGAGGTATTTGGAAGTTAGTAGGCAATGGCTTCTACATGATCCTGCTACTAAAAGGCAGGTTGATGTGGAAGCCGACTTAATTGCTCCAATCTATGGCTTAGTGCTGCAATGTCTCGATCCACTGGTTCATCTTCTGGAGCTTGCGATCCACGTCAGCATCACGAACCATATAGACCTCTGTATGGCGAGATGAGGATCGACCTGGAGTAGATCGCTTACCGAAGTGAGGGTCAGTGAGCGTCTCCTCTGCTTGGGACTTTGGGTTTGGTTTAGCCATGTCTGCCTATCTCGATCTAGACTTTGTGGCAGAGATCGAGGAGGTTGTTGTTGGGGCACCTTCTGCGTCGAATTTAGTTGTTACATGGCATTGATCGCCACGGTCAATGCTTGCACTTGGACGATCAGAGTATTGAATTGGTCCTAGCTTACCCCTGTAACTGGTGGAGGGGCTGCGAAGGTACCTCCAGCTGTTGAGTCGAAGCATGAATTTCAATCAGATTTTCAGTAGATCGGCTTGCCATGGCGTTGGAGCATCTTGAGGATGTTCTTCATGACAGCATGGCAATTAATCATGTACTCCTCCCAAAAATGGGCTTGGACCTTCCTCTAGCGCTAGTCTGTTGCTGTAGTCCCCAGCTTGGGCTAGATTAGCTAGAGTAAGATGACGTTCGGTTGAGATATGGTGATCGGATCTATAAATAAATCTCTGATCGAAGTTTGCTTCAGCGAAGATTCTCCGATGCTCAAGTTAGAAATCGACAGAACAAATGGGAAGGAGCGTGCAAGAGAATTGCCTACCTTGGGGGTCCCTTAATTGCCTTTATTTATAAAGGTGAGAGGTATGGAAAAGAAGAGTTGAAGGTTGTTCCAACTCCTTTAGATACACTATCCTGAGATCTTTGATCTGATTTTGGGAATTAAGCGGTTGTGGCTACCTTATATGGCCCATAAATAGCTGCTCCCACTGGCGGTGTACTTTGAAAGAATTGTATGAGGATTTTCTATCAATCTTTTCAAATATGACGATCAAAGCAGGAGTTGGAGGGAGCGTGGCTTGATGGCTTGCACACATATACTATTGGATATCAGCAAGGTAGATGCATGGGTTGGAGCTAACATGAGGTCGGAACCTGAAACTTGGATTGGTGTTCTGATGCTCGAAGGTCAGTTTGAGAATGAGAGCAACGGTCAATATGTAGATCGACGATCCGATATGGATGGAGATGAGGGTCAGCTGATGCTGGGGTTGATGACCTGAGCGCGGACTAAAGTCTGACACAGAGACCACAAACAATCAAAATCGACATTCAGGGTGCTAGTCGGTGGCCGATGTAGGTTCGGCTATGACTAGAGCCTATCCATGTTTTTAGTTCGGACACCAGAGTTCTACCCATAATACTATCAAAACAAACTATATATTTCTAAAAAATAAAGTACTTATACCTTTAGAACAAGCAGTATCAGAACATCTATTTGTAGGATGCCAATGTCCATGGTCGAACCATATCGAAACACTGAGCATATTGACGATTGAGATGCCATGTACAGTAGGCATGCATCTTGTTTTTATCTTAAGAACCTAATGTCCAAACTCACTTCTCAATATGCCGAGTGGTTGGCTTGTGGTAGGGGAAGCTACTATTGGAAAAAGCGTAGGGTTTCATATATGCATTTCAAAAATTTTGTAGCGAAATAAAGTTAGATTAAACCTTTTAATCTACAAATACATGTATAAGATCAGATCTTAAAATACCGACAGAAGGATCTATGACATGATATACAATGCATGAAAATTCTGAATTTAAAATCAGCAAGTATGTAAAAAAATCAGCATAAGGAGTAGATCATATCTATAGCTACTAGAATTTCGAATCCTATATCTGAGCATGGGTAGATGAACACCGTAATTGAAACTCATGAATCAGAGATACGACTGATCACTCACAGCCACACAAGATGTTCGGCCTTTACGGATTGTCCACACGAAGTCTTCGAACCAATTAGCCTTCCGTGAGACTGCTAGCTCGCATAGATGACTTCTGATTGTAGATATGTTTTGATCCTCTTTTTCGATTGCCTCAAACACTTTCATTGTCGAAGATGAATCAGAGGAGATGCTGGATGGTAGAGAAAAATTAGAGGAGAACTCTCCTCTCTCTAGTATTTATCCTCACCCAAAAATCCTATAATAATTCTAGGTCTCTCACCCAAAGAGGAGTTGGATCTCCTCCAATGCTCACACCAAAATGATAGCACCCACCCTAGATCCTCACACCCCTAAGAGAGGTTTGGCTCCTCTCTTTCTTAGCTCTCTCATGGTGAAAAAAATCAGAGAGTCTTTGTGCACAAAAGATCATATCTTTTTATGGTTGCCGCACAAGGTGAAGAGGTTGGATAGGAATCAATTGAGTTCGAATTCAAAATCGTTTTGAATTCAAACTCTATCAAATTTGATCTTCATCCAAACCCATCCTCAGAAGGGCCGAACAAGAGGAGAATGGTGGGGAAATGAATCAGAATTTATTCTTTTTGTTGCACAAAAGAACACCTTCGTAAGGTGGTCGGCAAGAGTGGACAAAGATGAGAGATTAGGGTTTCAAATTCAAACCTCTTTGAATTTGAATTAAAACCAAGTTATCCTTATCCATTATGGGCGACAATCATAGGCTTTTGCTGGAGTTTTCTCATGCTAAATCAAATTTAGCATAGAGAGCATGGCGTGAAGAAAGGAGAGTGGCGCAAGGGAGGTAGTCCAATCTCATTGGACTCTAGGATTTAGCCAGTTAGGTTCTTAATTAGGTTTCATCTAAACCCAATCCAATTAAATCCAAATAAATCATGATGAACCTAATCCAATTAGGCTTCTATAGCTTTAATTAATCCTAATCAAATCAAAAAATTAACTGAGCTATAATCCTGATCAAATCAGGATTAATTATCCCATAGCAATTAGGTCATCTCATAACCTAATCGGATTTGACCTAATTGAATTCAATTCTATTATACTTGATCCAGATTTTAATGCTCAATCAAATTGAATTAATTAGCAATCTAATCACTGACCAATCTTTCTAAATTTTATTAATATTTAACGAATTAATTTATTACAACTATTATATAGGCTGATCATCAATCATATTGATGATTTTACCCTCGAACGATTTTCAATCATCAATCTGTCAATTGATCGGAGAGAAATTTCTAATGTGTGTGACTCCATAAGTTCGAACCTAAGTCGATAGTACAGAAATAGATTTTTATATCAATCGAAGTAACCATCTAGCAATGTACCCAACGTCCGGATAGGTCTAATGTATGCAAAGCAATACTCAAAATCTACTGGCATATGGTTATCGTATAATTCATCCCTTTGATCCTTGATGCTCAAGATAATTTAGAGTTTAAACTGTCAACTCTTAATAGTACATCCATTATGTGTCTCAATCTAATAAATCCTGTGACTCCTCACAAGGATTGCTTTGACCAAGGTCTTATTAAATTGAAATACAAAGTATTCTCTCCAATCTCTTAGAGTGATCAATCCCATCTTGACTCACGCACTGACTTCACAAGTACTTGACTGTGCCTAAAAATTTTTCGATCCTAAATTAAAATTTAGGTAATTCAGTACCAAAGCATAGTGAGTTACTTATAAGTCACCATGGTGATCTTAGGTCAGAGGGACACTTATATCCATATCCCTTCAGAGTAACTCTTGACAGCAGAGTATTTCAGAATAGGTCATGTTCAATAAAATGTACTCCTATATTTCACCTGCATGCTATACCAGCATCTCTATGCTCCTTGGTTAAGAGGACAACCAACTCATATGATACACAACGACTTACACTTGATATAGCTATCGTCTTAGTAATAGCATATCATTTAGTTGCAAACTCATTTAAGGACTAAACAATAAATTTTCTTATCAATTTAAATAGTCCTAAAGACTTTCATCATAACACAAAAGTTTGATATAGAAGATGTACAAGCTTATGATGAAAAACTATCAAATAATATTTTATTAATGATAATTCATATACAATTACATCAATTAGCATAACCATCAATAGGCTAACGATTGACTTTGAGACACAATTCTTAGCAACTCCCACTTGGACTAAAGTCAATCGGTACAGTATCGTATACCCATCTTCAATTTATGATCTTCGAACTCCTTGATCGTAAGGGTTTTAGTGAATGGATCGGTCAGGTTCTCTTTTCTGTCGATCTTTTGAAGCTCGATGTCTCCTTGATCCACGATCTTTCGGATAAGGTGGTAGCGACGCAAAATATGCTTCATCTATTGATGTGCCTTCGGCTCCTTTGTCTGAGCTATGGCTTCAGTACTATCGCAGTAGAGCAGAACTGGACTATCAATGGAGGATGTCACTCCAAGCTCGCTGATGAACTTTCTCAGCCACACAGCTTCCTTTGCAGCATCAGATATCGCAATGTACTCTGCCTCGCATACTGAGTCGGCCACAGTGTGCTACTTAAATTTTTTCAACAGACTGCTCCATCATTTAGGATAAATATGTATCTCAACACGCTCTTACTACCATCACGATTTAATTGAAAATTAGAATCAGTGTATCCCACGACTTTCAAGTCAGATTCTTCTTAAACGAGCCACTGGTCTTTAGTATTTTCAAATACTTAAGGATAATTTTTATAACCTTTCAATAGTTCTCACTCAGATCTGATTGGTATCTGCTCACTAACTCTTAGTGAGTATGTCACATCCGATCTCGTACATATCATGGTGTATATTATAGAATCCACTACCAAGGCATATGAAATTCTACTCATATGCTCTCTCTTGAGAGGTTGTCGGACAATCCTTCTTCGAGAGAAAAATTTCATGACCTATCGAAAGATAGCCTTTCTTAAATTTTTCATGCTTAATCATTTCAGCATGGTATCTATGTACGTAGACTGGAAGAGCCCAAGTAGCCTTTTAGATCTATCCCTATAGATCTTCATCCCTAGGATATAGGCTGCTTCTCTCAGATCTTTCATGGAGAATTGTAACAACAGCCATATTTTTATTCCCTGTAATACAGAGACATCATTTTCGATTAAGAGAATGACATCTACATACAAAATAAGAAATACAACCGCTGAACCATTAGCCCATTTGTATATGCAGGATTTCTTTTCATTCTTAACGAAGTCATACGTTTTGATCATCTTATCAAAATGTATGTTCCAACTCCGAGATGCCTACTTCAATTCATAAATGGATCTCTAAAGCTTGCACACCTTGGACTCATCTGTGGATGTGAATCATTCAGGTTGTATTATATACACTTCTTCGTTCAGCTTTTCATTTAGGAAAGCTGTCTTTACATCCATTTGCCAGACTTTATAGTTCAGGTATGCTGCTATCGCAAGCATTATCTGAATGGACTTGAGCATTATCATAGGAGAGAACTTCTCGTCATAGTCAATATCATAACACTGACGATATCTCTTGGCAAAAAGATGGACTTTATAGATCTTCACCTTTCTGTCTACGTCCGTTTCTTTTTGAAGATTCACTTACATCCTATGAATTTTATCCCTTTAGGTGGATCAACTAATATCCACACATCATTGACCTCATAGACTCCATTTTGGATTTTATGGCTTTAAGCTATTTTCAAAATCAGACCTCTGCATCGCATCCATATAGGTGATCGGATCCTCATTGTTCTCATCCAGCTCAACAGGATCAATATCCCAGACTAAGAAATTTTGTATATGTTTGACTAACGTGGTACTCTATTGGATCGCCTTAAGAATGGTTCTACATTGGACTCCGGATTTGATCTAATCAAATTTGATTTAGATTCATCACTGGTGTCGGTTCTTCCACTTATCGAATTTCGTCAAGCTCAACTTTAGATACACTTGTTCCATCACTAATGTTGGTGCAAAAATTCACCGGCGTCGGAGAAGCTGGAGTCGAGGGAGTCGCGGTCGCCGCCGGGACCTGCAAAGAAGTCTAAACCGAAGTTGGGTTGCTCCGACAAGATCCTCCGACGTTCAAGTCAGTTCTCTACCTCAACAAGAATGGAGTGCTCGAACGAAAATTTTAGCAGAGTTTTGAGATAGAAAATAGGGCTTAAAAAATAACGTATCTGGGTCCCTTTTATAGGTGGAGGGTGTAACGGATTGACAGCGACGTCCGTAACCGTCTGGTAGTGGGCCATTCAAGGGAATGATGAGTTTGTTGCAGAGAGTAGTGGCGTCAGGGGTCGTTCAGAGCCACGTGGCGTCGGTTATGGAGAGTGGAGTGATATCCGTTGTTGTTACTTGCCAGAGAGTGGTGGAGCCGCGTGGGATCCGTTACAAGAAGTGGAGCAGAGTCGTGGCTATTATTGTGGCTAGCCAGAGAGTGATGGAGCTGCGTGGGAGCCGTTATAGAAAGTGGAGCAGAGTCGTGGCCATTATTATGGCCTGTCAGGGAGTCCGGGCCTGTCGGTCGAAGCTCGGTAGGGGTGTCTGGTGGAGTGGGGTAGCTCTTTATCTGAGAGGAGCTCGGATATTTTCGAGGTTGCTAACGAGCCCGTTGTCGTCGGGTGCCTTAGATGTTGGCGTTGCAGGCTGAAGTCACTTTGCGTAGAAGCTCGGACGGAGACTTTCCGTTGGTGAAGCCCAACTGGAGTTGGCCTGATATAGGAACTTATTTGAAGGCTATCTGCTGGGGAGATCCGATTGTATGAGGAATCTGATAGAAGATCGTCCGATGGCTGAATTCAGAAGATGTTGTAGAAGCCCGTCCGCAGGAGGAGCCTGTAGAACACTGTTGAAGTCCGGCTGGAGCTGTTGAAGGTCGGTTGACGCTGTTGAAGATCAATTGACGCTGTTGAAGTTCGACGGTCGGAGAGGTATGGAAGACACTGGAGGTAGTCGATCGCCGTAGAAGTTCGTCTACTGGAGCTTGTCCGCGGTGGGAGTTCGTCTGGAATCCATTCACTACAGAAGTTCAGGAGAAGCCCGGTTCTTGTAGAAGTTTGGATGAGGATCGATTATCGAAGAGGCTCGGCTGAAGCCCTCCTGTGATAGAAGTTGGAAGGCATTCGTTTATAGTAAAAACTCGGATAGAATTCGCTTACAGTAGAGATCCGATGTGAACCGCTCGTAGTAGAAACTCGAAGTAGACCGCCTGTGGTAGAAGCTCGGAGTAGATCGTTTGTAGTAGGAGCTCGGAGTAGGCCGTCTGTGGCAGAAGCTCGGAGTAGATCGTTTGTAGTAAGAGCTCGGAGTAGACTGTCTGGCTCCCGTAGGAGCTCAGGGTAGGCCGTTCGTAGTAGAAGTTCGGGTAGGCCGCTTGTAGGAGATCGGACGAAGTATACCCGCAATGGAAATTCGGGGC
>KE505178.1:186865-203449 GCA_000441515.1 Elaeis oleifera | reverse complement strand
GCCGAAGGTCTCCTCGAGGTCGGATGACGTGGTTCGTTGTAAGATTATTTTTTATGAGCATATCGTCCACGTAAACCTCCATGTTGCGGCCGATCTGCTCTTTGAAGATCTTGTTCACCAGCCGCTGATAAGTCGCACCGCATTTTAAGGCCGAAAGGTATGACCCTGTAACAGTAAAGACCACGGTTAGTAATGAAAGCAGTCTTTTCTTCATCTTCTGGTGCCATTCTAATTTAATTATAGCCAGAGAATGCGTCCATGAAGGTGAGAGCTCATGGCCCGAGGTTGCATCCACCAGTTGATCAATTCTGGGCAAAGGGTAGCTGTCCTTTGGGTAGGCTTTATTCAACTTTTTGAAGTCTATACACATCCTCTACTTGCCGTTTGCCTTTTTAACGAGGATCACGTTGGAAATCCAGTGAGGATAGTTGACTTCTCTAATGAATCCGGCCTTCAGGAGTTTATCCACTTCCTCGACTATCGCCTTTTGCCTTTCCGGTGCATGACCTCGAATTTTTTTTTCGTCGGTCGATGTTTGGGATCAACAGCCAGACGATGTTCCATGACCTCTGCGTCGATCTCCGGCATGTCCGTCGGAACCCAAGCGAAAACATCCGCATTCTTTTGTAGGAAATCAATGAGCTGCGCCCGCACCTCTTCCCCTAGGTTGGAGCCGATCTTCACCATATGCTCTTTATTCCCATCATTCAAGGGAATCGAAACAAGATCTTCAATTGGCCCACCCTTTCCTCAGTGAGGTCGTTGCGGGCGTCCAATCCATCAACCAGATAGAGGTCAGATTGGTCACTTCTTTGCAAGGATATGCTGTAGCAGTGTCTCGCCAAGGCTTGATCTCCTCTGACCTCTCCAACCCCCTGACCTGTAAGAAATTTCAATTTTAAATGGTAGGTCGACACCACAGCTCGGAGGGCGTTAAGGCCAGGCCGGTCGAGTATTGCATTATAGGCGGACGACGCCTTTACCACCAAGAAGTCCACTCGCATCCTGGATTGTTTCAGAAATCGACCTACAACCACAGTCAGGGTTATCATTCCTTCCACTGGCACGGCATCACTCGTGAACCCTACCAGTGGGGAGTTCACCGGCCCTAAATGATCATCCGGAATGGATATTTTCGAGAATACATCGTAGAACAAGATGTCGGCCGAACTTCCATTGTCAACTAGAATGCGGCACACATCGTAATTAGCTATATTCAAAGAAACTACAACCGCATCGTTATGAGGGAATTGAACTTTCCGAACATCTTTCTCAGTAAAGGTTATGGATTCCTCAATCCTTTGTCACTTGGGAGGTCCGGCCAATCCACCGGTTGCTCCCTGTCGGGGTTCCCCCAAGATGGTATTGGTGAAATCGGTCGGAGGCCGATTATCGGGCTGCTCCATGCCGACTGCCGTCGTCGGAGAAAGAGGAGCCTGGAAAATCAGAGATGAGGTCGGGGCTTGTAGAGCTCGCTGAGATCTGGCCACGGAGGCCGTAGATCGCCTGGTGGATGCCCTTCGGGGAGGCATCAGGTGGAGATCAAGCAGAAATCGGAGGAGAAGATGTCGGAGAAGATGACCGGAGGTGGTACCGTTGAGCGCTCCTTTAAGAACAAGGGTACTGCGAAGACACAGTGCCCTTCCTCTAGCGCCAATCATGTTGGTGCAAAAATCCACCGGCATCGAAGAAGCTGGAGTCGAGGGAGTCGCGGTCGCCGCCGGGACCTACAAAGAAAGTCTAAACTGGAGTTGGGGTTGCTCCGGCAAGACCCTCCGACGCTCAAGTCAGTTCTCTGCCTCAATAAGAATGGAGTGCTCGAACGAAAATTTTAGCAGAGTTTTGAGATAGAAAATAGGGCTTAGAAAATAACGTATCTGGGGTCTCCTTTTATAGACGGAGGGTGTAACGGATTGACAGCGATGTCCGTAGCCGTCTGGTAGTGGGCCATTCAAGAGAATGATGAGTTTGTTGTGGAGAGTAGTGGCGTCAGGGGCCGTTCAGAGCCACGTGGCGTCGGTTATGGAGAGTGGAGTGATATCCGCTGTTGTTACTTGCCAGAGAGTGGTGGAGCCACGTGGGATCCGTTACAGGAAGTGGAGCAGAGTCGTGGCCATTATTGTGGCTGGCCAGAGAGTGATGGAGCTGCGTGGGAGCCGTTATAGGAAGTGGAACAGAGTCGTGGCCATTATTATGGCCTGCCAGAGAGTCCGGGCCTGTCGGTCGAAGCTCGGTAGGGGTGTCTGGTGGAGCGGGGTAGCTCTCTGTCTGAGAGGAGCTCAGATGTTTCCGAGGTTGCTAATGAGCCCGTTGTCGTCGGGTGCCTTAGATGTTGGCGCTGCAGGCTGAAGTCACTTTGCATAGAAGCTCGGACGGAGACTTTCCATTGGTGAAGCCTGGCTGGAGTTGGCCTGATGTAGGAACTTATTTGAAGGCTGCCTGCTGGAGAGATCCGATTGTATAAGGGGTTCGATAGAAGGTCGTCCGACGGCTGAATTCAGAAGATATTGTAGAAGTCCATCCGTAGGAGGAGCCTGTAGAACACTGTTGAAGTCCGGCTGGAGCCGTTGAAGGTCGGTTGACGCTGTTGAAGGTCGGTTGATGCTGTTGAAGGTCGAGGCCGGAGAGGTATGGAAGACACTGGAGGTAGTCGGTCGCCGTAGAAGTTCGTCTACTGGAGCTTGTCCGTGGTGGGAGTTCGTTTGGAATCTATTCGCTGCAGAAGTTCAGGAGAAGCCTGATTCTTGTAGAAGTTTGGATGATGACCGATTATCGAAGAGGCTCGGCTGAAGTCCTCCTGTGACAGAAGTTCGGAAGGCATTCGTTATAGTAGAAACTCGGATAGAATTCGCTTACAGTAGAGATCTGATGTGAACCGCTCGTAGTAGAAACTCGAAGTAGACCACCTGTGGCAGAAGCTCGGAGTAGATCGTTTGTAGTAGGAGCCCGGAGTAGGCCGTCTGTGGCAGAAGCTCGGAGTAGATCGTTTGTAGTAAGAGCTCGGAGTGGACCGTCTGGCTTCCGTAGGAGCTCAGGGTAGGCCACTCGTAGTAGAAGTTCGGGATAGGCTGCTTGTAGGAGATCGGACGAAGTATACCCGCAATGGAAATTTGGGGCAGAGGTTCGGCTCCCGTAAGAGCTCGGATGAAGTCTTGAAGGTGGTCGACCGCCATAGAAACTTGGAGGGAGTCCGGTCATTGTTGAGATCTGCTGTTGGAGAAGCTCGGCCACTGACGAAGTTCTGAAGGAAATTCGGATTGGAGTCGATCGTGGCTGAAAAAGATCTGGAAGAGGTCCGGAGAACAGTTGACCACTGTCGGAAGTCGGAAGAGTCCCGGGAGGGTCACTCCAGATACGAACTTCGGTTGAGGGGTATTTTATACCCAACAACTAAGGAACTCTTTTTTAAAAAAATATGCCTTACTGCTGACAAATATCTTTGTTCAGCAAAAAGATAAAATAATATCTCTTTATTTCTTAAGGCACCTACAAATAACACTTATCGGACCTAGATCCGAGCTTGTTGGTCTGTAATTGTTTGACATAAGTCAGACATCTTCAAACCTTAAGGTAAGAGAGGTTCGGCCTACGCCCTGACCATATCTCATATGGTATTTTACTTACTAACTTGCTCGGAACATTATTAAGCACAAAATAGGCTATCTCAAGTGCATATCTCCAAAAGAGATCGATAGACTTGCAAATCCCATCATGGACCGAGCCATGTCCAATAAGGTTTGATTCCTCCTTTCTGAGACGTCATTATGCTATGGTGTCCCTGAAGGGGTCTATTATGAGAGAATCTCATTCTCTCTTAAATATATCAAAAATTTACTGAAAAGATATTCACCTCCTCGATCAGACCAAAAATTTTAATTCTTTTTTCAGTTTGCTTTTCTACTTCATTACGGAATTATTCGAATATTTC
This sequence comes from Elaeis oleifera, assembly GCA_000441515.1. NCBI lineage: Eukaryota > Viridiplantae > Streptophyta > Magnoliopsida > Arecales > Arecaceae > Elaeis > Elaeis oleifera. The sequence continues at coordinate 199,521 of KE505178.1, read as the reverse complement.
AAATGATTCAGACTTGTATTTTATCAAGTAGACATACCCATACATAGATAAGTCATCTTTGAATGTAATAAATAGCTATACTCTCCTCTGACACTAATGTTCATAGGTCCACATACATCACTATATATTAGATATAGAACTTCATTGGCTCATTCATTTTTTCAGTAAAGGTGACTTAGTCATCTTCTCAAAAAGACAAGACTCACAGATCGATAATGATTCACAATCATTAATGTTCAGGATATTTTCTTGAGCTAACATGTTTATTCTTTTCTTATTAATGTGACCGAGCCTACAATGTCAAAGATAAATATTTGTGACATTATCTAACTTAGGATGTTTATTTGGAGTGTATGTTACACTTACAGGCTATGACAAAATATAGATGCTATTTCTTAATTTGCCTCATATTATTGTAACATCATTCATAATGATATCACAATAATCATTCTTTATTGATAAACTATAACCATCAACAGAGATTATATTTATCAAGAAAGATGGACAATAGTGATAATCACTCAAAATGACACTATTAGATTTGAAAATAAGCTCGACGACTCTTAAAACTAGGATTGAAACTTGACTTCTATCTCCTACGTTTAGGAATCTCTTACCATTCTCGAATTTTCTACTAATTTAAAATTCTTACAATGAATTGCAAATATGAACTGGACTCTGGTATCTAATATCCAGGTAGTAGTGTCACATATAGAGAAATTATAAGGTGTTATCACATAAGCATCTTGACCAATAACTAATTGCTCATTTCTCTTTAGTCAATTTTGGTTATAGTTTGTCTGACTTGGTTCAGCTTTAGACTTCTCAGCTAAATTGGGCTCATGACTAATATTCAACTTCTAATACTGGCTATCGAAGTTGGATCCAAGAAGCTCATCACTGTCAAACAGTGAGTGGAGTGACACGATACTGATCATTTCTGAAAAAAAAAAATACAGATCTAATTAGTATATGAATTAATTAAGCTTAAAGATATGGACTTTAGTCTAAAGATTCTCCTACTATTTTATACGAATTGGTAGCCTCTATCTTCAATTCATAGAATTATCTTAATTCTTTAATGGGTACTAGAATCCACACAGACTGCATACGGATCCGAGTATGGCTCGACCAATCCATATGTATCTATGGGTAGATTCTCGATTAATTGTTTCTCCAAATAATTTTAAAATTAGTTTTGTCTCCAGATTTCATTTCAGTAGGCTAAAGGCCTTCACTGAAAGTCTTGGTTAGGTCCAATCATTAACATGAACCTACTCAGTAATTCTAACAATGAATGATCAGGTCTGAGTATGGCTTGACCTATCCAATCATTCATCAGATAGTACAGCAGTGTCATCATATAATGAATGATAATTCCATCATTCAGAGAAACACCAAACGTAAGGCATCTGCAATGTCAATCTGAAATCATGGACCCATTACCATTCATCTTAATAGGAGGCTATGATCTAATTATCCCCATAACCAGTTCATTTTATGGACCTAATAATTAAAAATTTGATTAACATAATCTAATAGAATTAAAGACACAGACCAGGTAATTATAATTCTCCCACTGACTTCACCAAGTCAGATCATGATGAACTAAAATAAGTTGGTCCAATTGATAAGTCATCAATCCTCCCACTGACTTCACCAAGTCATGATGAGGACTAAGACTAGTCGAACTAGGAGCACCTAAATCAGTCGAACTGATTCTAGTAAGCATAGGTCAACTCTAATCATTAAGTGATCTGATCAAAATATAATTCACCATATTGACTAGATAAGTGAGATTGGTGAGAGGGATATGCCATTAACTTATCACAGACTCAATCTATACGAGTAGCTCTCAATTAATGACCATCGATCAAGACTGTCAAACTTATCTTAGATACCAATTGGTTAATCAGTTTTAACTCGATCAACTTATAGATTTAGGTTCGATCGCTAAGCTAGATATCAAAGTCTATTTGGGTCTAATCAAAGATATGGACTCAACCAACTATAACTATTGTATTGGCTCAAAAAAAATTCTGATTTAATCTAATTCAATTTTTGGTTAGATTTAATCATTTTCTCTATTTAGTCCATTTAATTTTTAATTTAATCCTAGGATCTAATCTAATTACGAGGACCTGATATAGCTAACCCATAAATCCATCTCTCTATATTTTATACGAATGACATTAGATTTTTAATTCACAGTTCTAGATCTAATAGGTTCAACTTTATTTTTAATTAAGTTTGGGGCTGACATGGGTTAGGATTCGATATTTGAAAATATTTTTAAATTTATAAATATTTTACAAGTAATTATGTACAAATAATAATTTTGAATGATTGAATCGGCTCATCCCTGGATTGAGCCGACTCACCAAAGTAGGTCGACTCAGCAAGAAATTAAGCCGACTCACCAGGACATTGGGTTGACCCAAACAAAGACTAGATCGACAAACTTCTGAATTGAGTCGACTAAAACAAGACTAAGTTGGCTCAGTTCAATAGAACAGCAATAGATTGTTCAATCTTTAGAATTATTTTGCACATCAATGATTAAAACAATTTAATCGTAAGATTTGATGTCACATCTTTTTGCCATTCATCTTCATGGGTAAAAAGGTATCCCTACATGCTATAGGAGAACCTTATCAAATAAAAAAAATGAGCCATAAAATCTTACTTTCTCCTATGACTGGACTGCCATAACAATCTATCCAATCTGACTACTATACTACTCAGATCATCTAATCAAATTAATTTAGATCTAATCTAAATTATTTCAGATCTGATTATTACATTTTGATCACATCAAAATCAGATAATAAATATCAAAATAAATATCATATGCTTCAATTTAAAATTAGATTTTAAACTATATACATAGATATACATGTCATAAAGAACCTAGTGCTCTCTATTGGAAAAAACATAGGGTTTCATACATGCATTTCAAAAATTTTACAGCGGAATAAAGCTAAATTAAACCTTTTAGTCTATAAATACATACATAAGATCAAATCTTAAAATACTTATAGAAGGATCTATGACATGATATACAATATATGAAAAATTTAAATTTAAAATCAACAAGCATGTAAAAAAATCAGCACAAAGAGTATATCATATCTACAGCTACTAGAGTTCCAAACCCTATACCTGAGCGTAGGTAGATGAACACTACAATTGAAACTCATGGATTAGAGGCTCTACTGGTCGCTCGCAGCTGCATAAGGTGTTCGACCTCTACGGATCGTTCATACGAAACTTTCGAACCGATCAGACTTCTACGGAAGTGCTAGCTCACGTAGATGATTTCTAATGACAGATCTGATTTGATCCTCTTCTTCAATCGCCTCAGATACTTTCGTTGTCAAAGATAGATCAGAGGAGATATTGGATGGTAAAGAAAAATCAGAGGAGAACTCTCTTCTCTCTAGTATTTTTTCTCACATGAAAATCTTAGAACAATTCTAGGTCTCTCACCCAAAGAGAAGTTGGATCTCCTCTAATGCTCACACCAAAATGATAGCGCCTACCCCAGATCCTCATGCCCTTAAGAGAGGTTCGGCTCCTCTCTTTCTCAGCTCTCTCATGATGAAAAAATCAGAGAGTCTTGGCACACAAAAGATTATATCTTTTATGGTTGCCGCATAAGGTGAAGAGGTTGGATAGGAATCAATTGAGTTCAAATGAATCAATTGAGTTCAAATTCAAAAATGTTTTGAATTCACACTATCAAATTTGATCCTCATCCAAACCCATCCTCAGAAGAGCCGAACAAGAGGAGAAAGGCATGGAAATGAATCAGAATTATTTCTTTTGTCACACAAAAGAACACCTTCATAAGGTGGTCGGCAAGAGTGGATAAGGATGAGAGATTCGGGTTTCAAATTCAAACCTCTTTGAAGTTGAATTAAAACCAAGTTATCCTTATCCATTGTGGGCGACAACCATAGGCTTTTGCTGGAGTTTTCTCATGCTAAATCAGATTTAGCATAGAAAACATGGCGTGAAGAAAGGAGAGTGGCACAAGGGAGGTAGTCCAATCTCATTGGACTCTAGGATTTAGCCAATTAGGTTCTTAATTAGGTTTCATGCAAACCCAATCTAATTAAATCCAAATAAATCATGATGAACCTAATCCAATTAGGCTTCTATAGCCTCAATTAATTCTGATCAAATTAGAGAATTAAATGAGTTATAATCCTAATCAAATCAGAATTAATTCTCCTTTAACGATTAGGTCATCTCATAACCTAATCGAATTTGACCTAATTAAATTTAATTCAGTTATACTTGATCTAGATTTTAATGCTCAATTAAATTAAGTTAATTAGTGATCTAATTGCTGAGCAATCCTTCTGAATTTTATTAATATTTAGCAAATTAATTTATTACAACTATTACACAAGATTGATCATCAATCATATTGACGATTTTATTCTCGAACGATTCTCAATCATCGATCTGCCAATTGATCGAAAAAAATTTCTAATATGTGTGACCACATAGTTCGAACCTAATCCGATAATATAAAAATAAATTTCTGTACCAATCGAAGTAATTATCTAGCAATGGTACCCAACGTCCGGATAGACCGAATGTATGCAAAGCAACACTCAGAACCTACTGGCATATGGTTACCGTATAATTCATCCCTTTGATCGATGCTTAGGATGACTTAGAATTTAAACTGTCAACTCTTAATAGTATATCTATTATGTATCTCAACCTAATAAATCCTATTACTTCTCACAAGGATTGCCTTAGCCAAGATCTTACTAAATTGAAATACAAAGTATTCCCTCCAATCTTTTGGAGTGGTCAATCCTATCTTGACTCACACATCGACTTCACAAGTATTTGACTATGCTCAAAAACCTTCCGATCTTGAATTAAAATTCAGATAGTTCGGTACCAAAATACAGTGAATTGCTTGCAAGTCATCATGGTGATCTCAGATCAGATGAACATTTATATCCATATCCCTTCGGAGTAACTCTTGACAGCAAAATATTTCAGAATAAATCACATTCAGTGAAATGTACTCTTATATTTCACCTATATGCCATACCAGCATCTCCATGCTTCTTGGTTAAGAGGACAACCAACTCATATGGCACACAACAACTTACACTTGATATAGCTATCATCCTAGTAATAGCATATCATTTGGTCGCGAACTCATTTAAGGACTAAACGATAAATCTTCTTTATTGATTTAAAATAGTAACAAGAACTTTCATCATAACACAGAAGTTCGATATAGAAAATATACAAATTTATGATGAAAATTATTAAATAATATTTATTAATGATTAATTCATATACAATTACATCAATTAGTATAATCGTCAATAGACTGATGATTGACTTTGGAATATAATTCTCAACAGCTGCAATATTGACCTTAAAAGAATAGTTGTAAACACCAAAAAAAATAAACAAATGCAAAACAAAGAGAGACAAATGAAGCTCATCTATATAGCAAGACTTAAACTAATGTTGATCAAATTATATATAAACATTTGAAAGTGTTACAGGGATCCAAATATTAGTATTTTATTCTCAGAAGAAAAAGAGGGAGGGGAAAAAAATGATGGCGATCACTTTCTCCACCCCCTCTTCCCTCGGCAGGCACCCCAGTAGCAGGTGAGAGATGATAGACACAACTCTTCTCCATAACCATCAAAAGGCCGGAAATGGAATATTATTCATTCCGGTTCCCCCATTCTACAACCCTTTTCATATTCCCTGGTCGAGGCTGGACCTCGAAATCGGTCCAAAGTCAGAAAAACAGAAAATAACAACTATTCAAATAGCACATCAACGAACCATCATAAGAAATAGTTATTATCAAACTCCGCACACCATCTCACACCAGTCAAATAACTTGGATGGTGAGATGGTCACGATCAAAATCTTCACTCACGCGATTTTAAACCTCATTCTAACTCTTTTACACCTGTCCCAATTCTTCCTAAATTACATATCCAATCCAATTTTCTCGTCTTACCGCATCCTGTCGCCACTTATCAACCTGTCAGATCTGGATCAAAAATTCAAAATCTCTGGTAAATCCAATCCAAACAAAGTGTTGGGTCATTTATCGCTGTACTTTGTTTTGTTAATAAAATAATTTGATATTTAAAATCCTGGATTCCGGAATCGTTTGGTGTCTGACGACGGGAGGGCTTTCGCTCTCGAGAGTCTCCTTTGCGTGTATCCCAAGCGTTTTCAACCCCCCGATCTCTGCGCTCGCTTGATTTTTTTTATGGAAGTTACGCATTGGATTACACCGGTTGGTGCCGGTGGTTCCGGTCTATATAAACCCCTTTAGATCTCGAGGTTTTCTTCGAGCACTCCACAGTCCAAAATATAGATATTATTTTTTTTTATTCCAAGAGTAAGTACGTAGTTTCCACCATTTCTTATTTTTTGAATTATTCTAGTTGTTTTCGGTTAGATCTGAAGAGGTTAGGGTTTAAAATCATTGGCGCAGGGTAGTTTGTTCGACAAGTGATCGGAGCAATGGCGAAGGAATCTTCCAACGGGGTGTCAAAGCCGCCTCCGATGCCTTCCCCACTGCGGAATTCCAAATTTTTCAGGTAAATTTGCTTCCTGTTTTACTCCCGATCCGATCCGATCCGGTTGGTGCTGTTTACCTTCTTGATTTTATGAGTTCTATAGAAGTATGATCGAGATCTCACCAAGTGGATGGATGGTCCACGCATTCCAACTGACATTTCTGGTTGTTATTTTAGAGAAGAATTATTTTAGCGATGGGTTCGTTCTTCTCTCGTGTTCTCTAAAATAGAGGATTGTTTCCATTATGGAGCTTTCCATTTTTAATAACCAAAATGTGACAGGCATTTATTGAGACACCTCATTTGGTGTAGAATGGTAATTTTCTGGAGATCAGATCTGTGATGTATGTGATTGATCTTGAAACAAGATATACCATGTTCCCTCTCTGATCTATTTATGGAAATCGAAATGCATTGTTTATATGATACGGGTGGTGATTGGTTTGTTCTCGACTGAATATTTGGAAGGCATTCTTGTTTGACAGTCCAATATGCGAATCTTGGTAACGGGGGCGCTGGATTCATTGGGTCTCATCTGGTGGACAAGTTGATGGAGAATGAAAAGAACGAGGTATTTCTTAGCGTAATTTTATGCGTTTCTATTTTTTTTTATTGTAATTGGTTTTGGCTGTGTTTCGGTGGTCATTGTTGAACTTGTTGTCCTAGACAAGTTACATTTATGGAATGCGACTTATTTTTGAGCTGCCTGAATAGCCCATACGTACTTTGATGTCTCCTGTGGCTTCAACTGGGCAATCAGACCTATTTCACTTGCATACAATGAACAATAACTTGTTGGAGACTTTACTTCTTTGCTGTGTCATAAATGGCATTATTTGCTGTGCATATTGGTGATGATATTACACGTACATGTAGCTTCAGCCATATTAATATGCAATGCAGCATTTCACACTCTTCGATCTTTTCAACTGCATTAATCAAATCATTATCTGTTCTGATTCAGTAGTTCAGATTTATATGATTTTATATGGAGGGTTGTTTGGATGGATTGCAGCTACCATAACCCATTATTCAGATGAAATCTCTCATACATAGATGCGGAACATTATTTGAAATCGAAAAACAGTTTTGAACGAGCCTTATAAAGGTTGATGCTAATAACAAATTATTGTTCGATGTCAACAAGCTGTGTATCCTCATCTAACTCTGGCTGTTGAATCAAACTAGGCTTTAACAACAATTGATTTCTCTTATTTCAGTCATCCTTTTGTTGTATTCAATTAATAATAGGTGAAGCTAATCTGATATATAAGATAAATTCCAATGGCTTTTGCAAATCCCAAATTTTGGGATACCACAAATTACACTTGGGATGCATGAACTTTATCCTGTTTATGCATCATATTTGCTGAGTCGAACTCAATCAAATTCATGGCACCCCTTTGCCATAATGCAACAGTTGTTTCTCCCATCCTTGACTTGCGGTCAAAAAATGCCCCACAAGTACAACAATGCATATGTGTCTACTAATTTCAGTTGTATGGATGTACATTGTTAATTTCTCTGAATACACATTTATGTGTTTCTTTCTACCCATGTTGTGCAGGTAATTGTTGCTGACAACTTTTTCACTGGTTCAAAGGACAATCTTAGAAATGGATTGGCCATCCAAGATTTGAGCTAATTCGACATGGTATTGTTACTTACATTCATCTAATTAAATTAACTGAGACAAGCTAGAAGTTTATTTCTTGTAACTGATTGTGAGATTCTCTGTTCAGACTTCAGACCCTTGCTTAACTACTTTCCTATCATCTTTCTAATGCAAATTTGTTCTTTGCCTACTCGTGACTTATTATGATTATGGTTCTCCAGATAAAACATGATTTAGGAATTCAGTACTTCTACCTTTTTATGCAGTTATCCTTTTTTTTTTTTTTGCCAGTATTCAAAGATTTCCTGGTAGCTAACTAAATTCACTTTGCACTTGCCTGACTTTGATTTTATGTTTTTTTTCCTGCCGACTTTCAGATGTCACAGAGCCATTGCTGGTAGAGGTTGATCAAATCTATCATCTTGCTTGCCCTGCCTCTCCAATTTTCTACAAATACAACCCTGTGAAGGTGTGTTTTCTAGTCCAAATTTTAGGGTAACATGCCATGCTGAACATTTATGTCAGAGACAAGTATGAACCTTGCACGGTTTTACTAGTTGATCAGTTGATCATTGGAAGAAGCTTACAGTCCATAGCCCATGCATGTATAAACAAGAAATTATTTGTAATAAATTGGCCTGTTTGAAGAGTTGCCAGCTCCTGAAGTGATTGAATTTTGAAACTCATGCTGGCCAGACAGTAAGTAAAGAACATTGCCTGACTTTGGGTGTCAGAAGTTTGAGACACTGTCACTGTACATATTCTGGCACTGCACCTGTAGTTAAGTTTTACCATTTCCCAGGTTTTCCTTCCTCACTTCCATTTGTTTAGCTAGTATCTTGATCCTACTTATGTCTTGTAATGTGCACACGTCTTTGTATTCCCTTAACTAATCCACAGCATGATACATTTCTACTCCATCCCCCAGGAGATGGAAATCTTCTGCCATAGTTATATTTTTGCTTTATAAATATGGTAGCTTGAATTGTATTGTTTCAATTTTCTTCACTCAATTGTCATTAGTTGCCCATTCTGTTGCGGTAACATTATAGCTCATCTCTTGTAGCTGTATGCATGTATATATGAATGATGAGTAATGAACTAGACAGCAAATCTAACTTGAAATGATTTTTGACAACAGACGATAAAGACAAATGTGATTGGCACACTAAACATGTTGGGACTTGCAAAGCGGGTTGGAGCGAGGTAATGTTTAACTTTAAACTGCTATTGTGGGACATTTTGAAGTCTCTAACAAGAATGCCTAGTGATATTTTACATCACCTATTTTTTACCTTGCAGGATTTTGCTGACCTCAACCTCAGAGGTTTATGGTGATCCTCTTGAGCATCCTCAGAAGGAGGAGTACTGGGGAAATGTCAACCCAATTGGTTAGACTGTTTCCTGAAAGTGGTTTCATTTTGTTAGCCATCTTCAACAGTGCTTTCCTGTCTCTGACTCCTTATTGGTAATTGGTTATTCCTTGTACCACAGGAGTCAGGAGTTGCTATGATGAGGGCAAGCGTGTGGCAGAGACTTTAATGTTTGACTATCATAGGCAGCACGGCATAGGTGATTATCTGGAACTTAGAAATCCAACTTGCTGGTTTTGGACATCCCGGAAGATGTTCTGTTGGCATGAGAGTTGGGTGGCATATGATCATAAATCATATTTTTACTTTGGACTTATTGTGTCCAACAGAGATTCGTATTGCTAGAATTTTTAACACATATGGACCACGTATGAACATCGATGATGGTCGTGTTGTCAGTAACTTTATAGCTCAGGCGCTTCGGTAATCTTTTGCTGTCATCTGTTATTTACACTTTGAAGTCCATCCAAGATTGTCTACATATCTGATTTATTCTGATTTCATACAGGGGTGAGTCCTTAACAGTTCAAGCACCTGGAACACAAACTCGAAGTTTCTGTTATGTTTCTGATATGGTAAAAAAGTAGTGCTTTATTTGTTGATATTTAGTTTCTTGAGTACGATCCGGTTATTCAATGCTCTGGGAATTCACTTCTCTATAAACTCTGAAGGTTGATGGACTTATTAGGCTGATGGAAGGAGATAACACAGGCCCTATCAACTTAGGAACCCTGGTAATTTCTTAATTATCTCGAACTTGCATGATTGACTGTTATTGTGTGAATTAAGAAGCATATTGCTGTATGATATCCAAGCATGTAGCTGGCAACCAAATGCAACAAGTCCTGGACCTGGCATTTGTAGCTCTCCTCCTGGGGCAAATGCTTGATGTGTCGGAATTCTCTTAATTCAAGACTATAACCTAACCAATGGTCTGTCTTGATGAGCATTTTTTCTAACGTTAAGTATGCATTGCTCATGCTGCAGGAGAATTTACGATGATGGAACTTGCTGAAACTGTTAAGGAGGTAAGCTTTTACTTAGTCCTTTTAGTCCAATATCCGAACTTTGTTTTTTATTCTTATATTGCACTTTCTTCCCCTCAATAGTGAAATGACCAGCTTTAACTTAAATGCAGTTAATCGATCCCACGGTGCCTGTGAAAATAGTGGAGAATACACCTGATGATCCTCGCCAAAGGAAGCCAGACATCACAAAAGCCAAGGAGTTATTAGGATGGGAGCCCAAGATTATACTGCGGCAGGGCCTTCCTCTCATGGAAGAGGACTTCCGACTGCGTCTTGGCGTGCCCAAAAAGCATAATCTTTAGCATCAAATTTTCCCTCAGGATCGAAGCTTTGTTTTCAGAGATGCCAGCATTCTGCATCAGATGCCTTGTCATCTTAGAATAAATGATTGCTCATTAGCTTTATATTTTACATGGTGGTGGTTCGTCAACAAGGATTTAAAAAGAGAAAGAGTAACAGTTGTATGATGGGTAATTTGAACCAAGGAGATCTTTTTTGCTTCGTTTGAAGTAGTTATTTCAGTTATTGTATCATGTGAGGACCTTTTTTCCAGCAAAATGGCTATAGAAATAATGATTGTTCTAGGTATTCTTTGTCATGAATGGCTACTGCGTGGATGTTTGTTAACTCAGAACTTCTGGAAAGATGCCTAGTTTGTTCTGCCATCTCACATTTGTCTATTTGGTTTTAGTCATATTTCTTCTGTTCACGTGTAACCCGGCATGTTTTTCTCCCAACAATGACATCATGTATATATTTATTATCTTTCTCAGAGTTCAACAGCAAAACTATGGCAATATCTTCCAAAATACTGTGTGTGGTAGATAGGAAGAAGCGCCACATCAGCAATTCGTTATTGCTTGGGACGTTATGACAAATGATTTTCAATTATGTAATCAGTAAAAATGCTTTTTTTTCTTAAACGAAAGAGCTTAGTAATGTTTGTCATCTGAATATCTTGGTTGCTTTGGATTTGAGGAATGGCAAAATCTAATGCGCAGAAATCATTGACAAACATATGCGCAGAGATTATTGGCAAAAATATGAATCAGATATAATCAGATCTTACCAGGTTTCTGCTGGACGAGCAAATGACGATCTAATGAGGGACCACTGGCTGAACTGACTCGTAAATCAATCTGATCAAACCGAGACCATAGACTTGCAAATTAGAACTCCAATAATGAGCCTTTTCCCACTCGAAGATAACTTTTGGATATCAGGATTTTTTTTATTATTTTTATTAAATATTTTAAAATATGCCGTCCGGAATTTATTTCTGAATTTACTGTCTACACATGTAGTCACTATTTCAAATGATGATTTCACGGCCACCCATCTTACACCCAACTTACCCGATGAGGTGAACAAAATTGAAATTGCAATTTGGACGTGCGATTTCATCGAAATCGCTATTTGGGCTGACGATTTCAATGAGATCACCAACCCAAATGACGATTTCCTCTATGCACACAAAGAGGCCGGTTGAGGGCGATGAGGTCGTGAGAAATCGCCGGCCCAAATAACTATTTCTCTGTGCACACAAAGGGGCCGCACTGGTTGAGGGCGACGAAGCCGCTCGCGCCATCCAGTCGGAAGGTCGGGATGTGGTGCCAGAGGTGCGGAGCAGCGACTGGGGGATGGTGCGGATGGCCGAGGGTGGATTCACGGGGGATGGGTGAGGGCAATGATAGAGGTGGCCATGGAGGCACGGGGTGCGAGCTCACCAGAGGGCCAGAGGGTGATGTAGGGGGTGGCGGACGATCGGAGGAAGGTGTCGGAGACATGACGAGGTGCCACGGACAGTAGGATGCACAAAGCAGCTAGGGGTGGGGGATCTGGCATACGGAGGAAGAAGGAAAAAATAAAATAAAATAAAAAAATAATAATAATTATTAAAAATAATAAAAATAATAATAAATTATTAAAAATTTAAATAGAAGATTTTTTATAATAAAAATATATTTTAAAATAATGATAAATATTATTTTAAAAATTAAAAATAATTATAAATATTAATTTAAAGATAATTTGAATATTAATTTAT
>KE505178.1:154600-165818 GCA_000441515.1 Elaeis oleifera | reverse complement strand
AAGGATTCAGTGAGTTCTTCAGGGTTTCAGCCTGGAGTTCGGAAAGTGAGAAGGTGAGCTACGAGTGTCGTGAGGCCATCAAATTTTAGAGAGATCTTCAACATCCTCTCAAGCACATCTGCTGACAATCCAGAGCATCCGAAGAATCGACAGACATCGATCGAAGGAGTTCGATCAGCATCGGTCGTCGAAAGAGCTCTACAACGAGCTAGCACTCGTGAGGAGTCGATCAGACCGGGAGCTTCGTGTGGACGATCCACAGAAGTCAGACACACTATGTGGCTGTATCACGATGATCAGACTCTCCCGACGGTGATCAGATTGCGACGATCTACTACCCGCACAAAGGTATTATGTTCTGAACACATTACAGTAAAGTATTTACTGTTCAAATTTGAATTTCAAATTTAAATGTATGCATGCTATATATCATATTTAGATCCTATTGTAAGATAAATTTATGTTAATTAATTAGATTAATTAATAATTTTACTGTAAAATAGTGATTTTAAAAAATTTAAATTATCATTTTACCCTGCACTGAATTTCGCAAGATCTTCAACAAGCAAGAATGAGAATATATATGTGGAAGATGATGTAAATCCATATAGAATAATAGTAATGGATACAGCAAGTAATGATTATGAATGGCCTATGAATAGAGTTGATGAGATTGGGTTTGATTATGAACCTCCTAATTCAAAAGCTTCTAAATTTAATGATTTGTTAAAAATACTAATGAGCTATTGTGGTGGGTTGCAAAAGCATACAAAGGTATTTGCTGTTTCACAGCTTCTAAATTGTAAATTTGAATTTAACATAAGTGAGAATTGTTATAATTGTCTTTTTTCATAGTAAAAAGTATGTTACTAGGGGATGAGAAGTTGTCATGCAACTTTTATGAGACAAAAAAGATGGTTGCAAAACTTAGACTTGGATATATGAAGATAGATGTTTATCCTAACATGTACATATTATACTACAAGAAGATGAGAATAAGATGGTCGGCTCGATTTATTCACATCCTCGGTATAAATAAAGAAGAAATATTGGTGGCACAATGGGAAAAGGTATACTTTATTAAAGTCTTGCATTATCTTGCTCTCATAGAAAGCCTTCAGAGACTTTACATATCCTCATAAACTGCGAAGCATATGATATGGCATATGGTAAATAGATATGTTGATGGTCCTACGGCACATCCATGTGATGGTGAGGTGAAGAATATTTTGATCAAATCCATCTTAACCTTGCCTCTGATCCAACATATGTGCAACTTGGACTGTATACAGATGGATTTAATCCATTTATCTACTCATCAACTCCTTATTCTTGTTAACCAGTGATTATAACTGTGTATAATTTGTCTCCCTAGATGTGCATCAAACAACCCTATATGTTCCTAAATATGATCATTCTAGGACCAAAAAGTCCAAGAAAGCATATCAATGTATTCTTTAGATCTTTGATTGATGAGTTAAAAATGTTATAGAGGTCCACACTTATGATATTAATCAGAAGCAGAATTTTTAAATGAGAGTGGCACTTTTACGGACAATCAATAATTTTCTACTTATGATATGCTATTAGGATGGAGCACACATAAAAAATTAGCTTGTCCTTACTGTATAGAGCATATTAAGGCATTTACTTTAGAAAAGAATGGAAAGATATTTTTTTTTGATTGTTACCATCAGTTTTTGTCAATTAATCACTCCTACAAAAGTAATGGGATACCTTTAAAAGGGGTACAATTGAAAAATCTCTTCTTCCTCGATTCTCTGGTCATGAGTTAATACAAAGAGTAAGGAGTTTTCCTAATATCACATTTGGCATCCAGAATGGTAATAAAAATTTTGATTTGGTACCCAACATAATTGGGTGAAGAGTAGGACTAAAACTGGGCTCGGGCCGGTCCGAGGCCCATCAGGCCAGGTCGACTTCGGGTCAGGCTTCAGACTCAGCCCGAGATAATTCAAAACAGGCTTGGGCTTAAATATAGAGTCCGTTTATCTTTCAAATCGGGCTCGAATATATCTTTGGCCTGGCTCAAGCTCGATCTGAGTTCGAGCTTGAATACACTGCCCCGCAGCCGCCTGCTCTGCTGCTCTCATTTGTGCACAGACCCTCATGCAGAACGCCATGCGCCACCTCGAGCATGAGCCCCACCAAATCCCTGGTGCCAACCATGACCGCCTCAACCCCGAATCCATCTCCTCCACCTGCACTCACTCCCGTGCCTTCCCCACAATATCGAGTCCTTCGAGGATGATAAAATCTGCACCGCTGGCAAGTCCATCACCAGCGAGGTCGAAGGAGCCTCCACCGTCACCATGGCCGATCTTTGTGCCATCGTCGAGTCCATGATTGCCATCAGATATGGCAAGAAGTGTGTCCATATCTACAAAATCCTCTACAAATCCATCATCGATAAGGGCCTCTACCACCTTGGTTTTGAATATCTCTCCCAATCCCAGATCCAGAAGCTCGATTGGGAGGTCCTCAACCTCAAGATTGCTCTTTGCTCGGTGCTTCCCCATCACCCTTAGGACCCTCTTCTCTGGAGAATGGATCCTCTGCGACTACATCTTCATTGGCTCTGATTCCATCGATGAGTCCTACTTCGCTGACATCATCGGATGCAGCCACCCTATTCCTCGATTTCCTCAAAACCATGGCCAAAATGAAGCGATCGCTGGAGAAGCTCTTCTGAATCCTTGATCTCTATGATGCCATCTCCGATCTCTGGCCAGAGATCGAGGCCGTCTTCTGCTTTGAGTCTATCGCCACTATCCGATCCCAAGCTCTCACCTCCCTCCTCAAGCTCGTCAAGGCGGCGCAAGCCATGCTTGCCGACTTTGAGGCGGCGATCCAGAAGGACACATCCAAATCGCTGGTCCGTGGCGGTGCCATCCACCCCCTAGCCCAATCGGATTCAAGTCGGGCTCAGACCCGAGTCTTTCAAAAATTTTAGGCCTAAGCCCAACCCGAAGCCCAAAAAAATTTCGCACCGGGCTCTGGTAAAGGTATAACTCAGCCCAGCACGACCCACTTCCAGCCCTAGTGAAGAGGAGTATTTTTTGGGAGTTTCCTTACTGGCACATGAATCTCGTTCAGTATAATTTGGATTTTGGATATCATACACATTGAAAAAACTATTTTTGACAATGTATAGAATACAGTAATAGACATCAAAGGGAAGACTAAAGATAATACAAAAGCTATGTTGGATCTTGCCACATATTATAAGTGCCCACATTTGGAGTTATAAGAAGATGGCAATAGGAGAGTATACAAATCTAAGGCCACCTAAAGTTTGACTAGAGAACAGAAAATTGATGTCTATAATTGGGTTAAGGAGTTGAAGTTCCCAGATTACTATGCTTCAAACATATCCCAATGTATGAATGTAGAGGATGCAAATATTACAAGTTAAAAGTCATAATTGTCATGTGTTTATGGAGAAATTGTTACCTATTGCCTTTCATGACTTATTGCCAACTCCTTTTTGAGATGCATTAGTTGAGTCAGCCTTTTTTTAGAGACTTATACTCTACTATCTTATATATTGAGCATATGAAGATATTGGAAAAAAATATTATGGAGACCTTGTATAAATTAGAGAAGATCTTTCCTCCAAGTTTCTTTGGAGGAACTTACGGTCCATCTTGCTTATGAGACTAAAATTGAAAGGTCTGTTGAGTTTTATTGGACGTATCCATTTAAAAGGTAAAGTTGATAATTGAGTAATCATAATATTTTTTTTGAAGTAATTGAATAGGATAATTATTTGTATATCTTGCTAACTTTTTGGAATAACTGTTTATTTATAATTCAGGTATATATATTCTATTTAAATAAAAGTATAAATAAGACTTGTGTCAGGGGATCAATTTGCAAATTTATGTTATAGAGGAAATCTTTACTATTTTTTCACTTTACTTTGAACCTGAGGTTCAAACGCGATTGAATAGAATTCCATAGAACGACGACAAGGGAGCTAAGAGACCTATGGGACTTTTATCTATTTTCTCCCATCATGGTTCACCATTTGGTCCGATAGGATCTCGTAGCTACATGAATGATTTCGAATACAATACAGCACATATTTACGTCTTACTAAATTATGATAAGCTCGGATCTCTTATCAAGTAAGTGTATAAACTATTATAGGTTTATAGTGATTATCTTATTAGAAAGATGTTGGGATAAATCGATCGACCTCCATAAATCGACTGATCTCCAGCGCAGACCGATCGACACCCGACTCTGGCCCCACAAACAGACATGATCCTAAAAGCGACTACCGACCAAATATCGATCAAGCAGACCGACACTACTCTCAACCGACCAACCGAACACACCTCACCGAGTCAAGATCGACAAGCGATCGATGTTTGGACACTACAGACAGCAGACTACTTCGACCATCGGTATTTCAGAGTTCTCAACCGATGGTCAACCCCTGATGCATAGTCGGCCAACTCATTCGACATATCATAACTGTCATGGACGGTTATCCCTTAAATATCACGGCATAATCTATGAGAATTAATAACCCACCACGAGATTACAATCCAATGATTCTATGATTACAACTATCTTTCTATAAAGGGGTAAGAGAACAGGACTGGTAAGCTTATGCTGGGCCAAAACTCTACTACTGTTTACATTCAACTCCTGTTTACCAACTTTTTCTCTGACTTAAGCATCGGAGGGTCCCAAAATAGGGCTGGTAAGCTTACGCTGGGCCAAAACTTTGCTATTGTTTATATTCAACTCCTGTTCACCAACTTTTCTCTCTGACTTAAACATCGAAGGGTCTCCGTCGAACACAAATTCAGTCTGTGCGGACACTGTTTTGCTAGTGTTCATTCCCGACGACAGGAGACGGAGAGTTGGCCGCAACAAAAGATAATTTATAGCCACCAACTGAATTCTTATACAATTATAAGCAATATGCTGATTATGTGAGGACATGCTATCTTTCGATAAGCGATAAAAAGGTGGAAAGGTCCTATGAATGGAAGTTTGCAAGTTGGTTAAAATAAATGGTTAGTGAATGAATATTTCATAGAAAATTACTTCTTTATCCATATATGGATTATCAATTCATTAATATTTCTATTGAATAGGCAAATACAGCTAAAAATGGATTTGATGACTGTATAGTAGATATAGCGCAAGATCCCTCACGAGCAGTAAAAAGCTATAAGGGATACTTTGTTAATGGGTTCAAATGTCATACAATTGACTATGATCAAGATAGAAAATTATGAGTAGTAGAGTTTTTGTCTAAGGAAGCTGTTACAATGATTATGAACGTGACTATTACGGGATGTAAATTATAGAGTTACAGTATTATAGTGCTGGGAATAAGATTGTACTATTCAAATGTGATTGACATAATACAGAGAGAAAGATTAAAGTTAATAAACATGATCTTGTTGAAGTTTGATATAATTCATATCTTTCTACAAATGAGCCATTTGTTCTAGCTCAGTAGGTGCAGAATGTTTATTACACAACTTATCCATTGAGAAGGAGGGAAAGATGTGATTGGTGAGCTATTTGCACAATTAGAGCCAGGAGCATATATAATATCTTAGTTGCTACCATCAATGAAGAAAATGTAGCTATCACTGATGATGTCTATGAAGAGGATGGATACTTATTCTAGCTTTAGTTGAAGCAACAGATACACTTGATGGTATTGATATCCTTGTAAATTTAGTATGTACCAAGAATTGATAGAGATGAGTTAACACAGTTGCAAAAATAGACAGTAGAATTGGAATAAGAGTATGATGAGGAACATAGAGAGGAGGAAGAAGAAGAAGAATTGTTGAAAAAAATGTGACTGAAGAGGAAGAAATGAGTTTGAATTATTTGATAGTGATAATGATTAATTTGTAAAAATGATGTATGTAATTTGGATTTTCATAAAATGTATTGATCTAAATGATTATCTTCGCTAAACAATTTTAACCTATGTCAAGCATTGTAAAATTTTAAAGTAATATTTTCAAATTTAGTCAAGATATTATCTTTGACAACTAACATATTCTGTTATGATATTTATTGTCATTATATAATTTTCACTATATTTCAATTATATTTGACTAACAATATTTTCTTTCAAATAGTATGATAGTATGAGGTGGTGCAAGCAGTCACAGAGAGATAGGAGAGATGGTAGAGGATGAGCATCGCGCTATCATCATCTTACTTTTGCTAATGGGGTTGGTAGGAGTTTATATCTGCAGGACATGCAAGATACTCCTATGTCACATATGCAGGCCCTGTAGGATACTTCTCCCCACCACCAGAGATAGGATGATACTACTAATACTGCAGATGATACCACTTACCCTACAAATGCTCTAGATGGTGATCCATCATTAAATTAGATACCAGATATCAATTCACCATTGTCTACATCATCTAGGACAAAAGGGCTAAATCAAGAGACTTCAGAGCCTGCAAATCCATCAGCAAGGCAATGTATCACGATAGAGATGAAAAGTATGTGATGGTTAAATTGCTTTAGTTGATAAAAATTACTAGTATTATATATTGATGTTATACAATAATTATATAGATTTCATGATCCTGGGATTATCAGAGCGATCACAGCCACAATCAAGGAGTTGTACTCCGATCCTTGGCCCATATGGAGTTAGTGCTAGAATGCAACAAACATGAGATTTGGCAATGGTTTCAAGTGAGTTGTGAAACACAAATATAAATATTTATATTACATAATATAGATCATTACTATTCATTAATTTATAATTTTTATTGACATAATAACAAGCCACATACACATGGAATTCAGAAATGTATGCATAGATTTTTGGAGCATATCATATGACAACATCTAGAAAATTTAGAATCATTCTAAATGAAGAACGAAAAAGGACAAAAATAAGATAAAGAAAGAGAAAGGTCTGTACTATAAGGTTTCTATGGAAGAGTGTAAAGGATTAGGTCCTAAATGGATGAAACCTGTCATATGAGAGAAGCTTATTGATGATTATTGAGCCAAGAAAATGGCTAAAGAAGTCTAAGCAGCGTATGCTAACCGAATGACGGTGGAGGGATCTATTATGAAGCATTCATGCAGTTCGATACGCATCATGATGCACAAGAAAAGAACGGTGAGTTAATAAGTTATAAACATTGTTATAACTATTTTGGTACTTGATCTTAAATCCTTTTATTATTCTATCATATGCTATTCAGTGTAGATGCAAAACTATAGTAGAGAACCGAATCACACGGAGTTGTTCAGCTATACTCATATACTAAAGGAGAAGTCAGAATATGTCGATATCAAGTCAAACAAAGTTATTGTGAGTTATGAATTTATTTTATTTAAATATGCTACTTACTACTTAAAAATTTATATATTTATTATACTTGTAGGAGTCTTATGCATTGACTGTTTCGATCAAGTATGATGATGATACCTCATTGCAGCTTTTTCTTGATACTAATGCATGGGTGGAAGCAACTGGAGGCCCCAATGAGGATCGATTATATAGCTTTGGATCCATGGTGAAAGCAACATCAATTTTTGGAGGTCCTTCTGCATTCTACTTCTGCACACAACTAGGCAGCTCATTCTAGCCTAATTGGATACAGGAGTAATTTGAAGACATGCTCAACAAATGGATGAAGAAGCACTTGCAGACAGAAACTATTAAGATAGAGGTACAGGTTGCTGCTCATATAATAACTCAGAGTCCTCACTTGTTTGAAACTTAGGCACATTCAAGGGGCATGGAGGTACTACCTTCAGGCCTATTTTCGTCTCTCTCTTCTGATGGCAATGATTCTTCAGCTACTGATTAACTACATATTTGATATTTTGAATTGAACATTTATATATGTAATACACTTTTATAAATATGTGAAGAACTTTTTATTACAGAGATTTGACATATTTTAATGTATTGATGGTAAACTTTAGATCTTGAGTATGTAATTGGTTGAATATTGATGGATGAATCTAGATATTTTGTTTTGTCAAATTTGATATTCATTTCAGGTTGGTAAAATTCTGATCGATTTCTAATAGATTTTTGATGAATTTTTTATCTATAAATTTTGTGACAAATTATTTATCAGTGAATGAAAAGAAATTCAAGTAGAATGGTGACAGATATTCTATCAAAGATTTTTCTAATGGAATATTTGTGAGATATCATAAAAAATTTTCTAGCAGATAGTTTGTAACAAAATTTTAATGGACTATTTATTAAAAAAATTTATCATAATTATATTTTCTGATGAAAAAATAATATTTATCAAAAAATATGAAAAATGTATTTCTGATGGATTATCTATTACAAATCTGTCAGAAAATTTTCTGATGGATACAATCGATTAGAAAAAAAATACTGACATCATTTTTTCTGATGGATTAGAATCCATTAAAAATTCATCAAAAATATGTTTTCTAACAAATTTTATAGATTTTTTCTCACGAAATTGTCCGCCAGTGAAGTCCTTATTTCTAGTAGTGGTCCTTGCGGTCTATAAGATCATCGATGCCTCTATGTTCTTATGTTAGCAAGATTCTTGTAATTTGTATTTGTCCCAAACATATTAGAACCTATCTAGTGTGCGTTGCCTATCCTCTCTCTCTTACGGACACTCATAGAGCAAGTTTGAGTTCAGTACTCTTGCCAATAAGCCAGGCTTAGTTTATCTTAAAATCTATGTAGATTTAATATTGGTCCTTCATTGATTGAACTATAATTTTAGTCCATGTTGACTGAACTTTTAGCTTGAACCCCAAGTTTTAAAATTTCTTAATTCTCGGTCCCTGATGGCTATTCAAACTTATACTCCACTATATGCAATTACAAAGTACTGTGTATATATAGAAACAGTATAATTACTTCTAAGGACGATATAACTATGCACAAAAACTAATATATGTGGGTGCAGATCTTGTATAAATGTGTGCAGTGCTAAAAACTAGATGCCAATGATGAAGGGAGTGCATATTGAACTCAGGTTAAAGAAAGAACTAGATGTTAGGTTTTTAATGAAATACCGAATAAAGATCCGTTACGATAAGGAATTGTTGTTGCTGCATGATGAACACGTTCATAAGCTCGGCGTGTTGGCCATTATGGTAGAGACATGCAGATCTTGAACTCTTTGGTGGACAAACCACACATTTCTTTTGTGAGAAATTATTGCATGGATCGGGACAAATCGTGGAGCATATGCACCGTGGATAACTTGCAATCGGAAATTGGTGACGTGCAAGGGTAACGTGGTATGTTATCTATCGTGGGATTTGGCGTGGTTCATTGGATCTGATCCGATTGATGGTTGATGTATGATCATGGCCATCATTCAGGGAGTAATTATGGTTTGCATCAGGTTGCAAGTGAATCCGAACAAATCCCGGTGCATATGCACGATGGATAGCGTGCAATCGGAAATTGGTGAAATACAAAGGGCCTCTTATCCACCGTGGGATATGACGCGGTCCAATTACACCTGGTGCATGCAATACGGACACCTCGGTTTGGCAAGATCCCGGTCTGATACATCATCCATCGAAACGATACGACGCATAACGACCGCCGCGACGAGACTGAGCCCATAGGCCTATTTCTGTCGATAGAAAATTAAAATTTGTCCCGACTCCTGATGACGTCCCCATTTCCGCCGCTAAGCTTTATCTTGTCAGTCTAAGGAAGTCCTCCCTTGACCCCGTGCGTTGCTTTCAATCTTGTGTTCCTCTCTCTCCGGAGCACCGCGGCCAAGGAGCGAGCCCTCATCGCTTCGGATCTCAAAATACGGTATCGGCCCCAACTCAAGTTACTCAACCTTTTTTTCCCGCGATTCGATGGCATTTCTGTCGTCCTTTGTGTCGCACTCGAGATTTCTTTGGACTGATTGGTGGGAGGGCGGATTTGTTTGCTAAATCTTTCTTTAGGGTTAGGTTTCCGAGTCTTCTGATCGTTTTCTGCTACGAGAGTTGGTTTCTAATGCTCTGATCTTGGATTAGTTGTACTTCTTGAAGATTTTGGGGTTTCTCGACGAAAAGAACCGAATTCTTGATAAATTGATGGGTCTAATTTTGTGTACACTGTTTAGATGCATGATAGACGCATGGGTTTTGACTTTTTCTTGAAAAAAAAAATCACTAGAATGGAGTTTTACGACAGGATAGGGTTTGATTGAGAAGTTGGAGTTGGAGTAGCAGGAGGGGTTGTTTGGTGGAGAGGCTGCGATTTGTGGGGTTATCAGTATGAGTCCGGACAGCAGCAGAAGCCCTCCTCGAGCACGTCGGTTCCGCACTGAGCGCATCTCCTACCGTGACGCCCCTTACAGGAGGGAACGCCGCAGCTACCGGTGAGCTTGCCTTATTTAAGTTACTGGATTGGCTTCCCTATATTCCATTCTTGGAATTCGTAGTAGGTGGAATGTTGTTCTTTTGAATTAAATTAATTGGACGTGCCTTCTCTAACTCAGTAGTCAATCTATCCACATTTGTTCATTTTAATGGTGTGAATTGCAAAATCTCTTCTTTTCAAAATTGCTTGAGAACTACTATAATAGATGGATAGATAATTAATGGATGAGTATGAGTTTGAGATTCCAATTGAGAACCTTGTGGGATGTGGGATCTGGCTTTTAAAGCCCTTAAATGATTGATGTATATATATATATTTATATTTTTTGGAGGCGGGAAAAAACTTGATGCTGATACTGATGATGCTGTGAGTTTCTTTGCTGGTGCATTTGTCAGAATGTTGATTAACATTTGCTTTCTTACTTAGTATAGCACAAATTTACCAGCATAGGCGATAAACACATTGTAGTTACTCCTAATTGCATGTATTTGCATAAGAAGGTCTCTGTCAATCTCACCCACAAAATTAGCACCGATATCAATGTTACATTCCTAGCATTATTTTGACCAGAACAAGCATAGTGGTGCAATATTGTTTTAATATACCAAAACGATGTTGTCATCTTTGCTATCAGCTTTGCTTTTAGTAGAACTTATTGTTCTGAACACCATTCTTAGTTCACCCAAAAAAAAAAAAACACCCTTCTTAGTATTGGTATCAGTTGTATTATCTTTATAGTACCATCCATATGTGCATACACGTTGACATACACACATAGAGAGAGGGAGTGTGTGTGTGTGTGTAGAGAGAGAGAGAGAGAGAGAGAGAGAGGA
>KE505178.1:118516-144961 GCA_000441515.1 Elaeis oleifera | reverse complement strand
GTATATCATGTTGTTATAAGATAGACATAATCGTCCCATCTTGCATAAAAATAAAATATAATATAGTATTCTAATATATAAAATATTATATAATATCGTCATCGTGTTGTTATATTATGTAATATATTACTACATTGTAGAGTAAGAGAGCCTGAATCCATCTAGATGAAATAGAAAAAATTAAATTAGAACTTTTTACGTATATATCCTTCTAAACATTCAAATTTGCATGAATACCCTCATGAAATTACTATTTGTATATATACCCTTATAAATTTCTTTTGCACGTCTACCCAATAAGCATATTTTAGTCATTTTAATTTTAAACGATTAATTTTTAACGGTGTTAAATGATGCAGGCACATATGCAAAAAATAAAAAAAGAAAGATATACATGCAAACAAATATTTTATGAGGGTATACCTACAAATATTAATTTTGAAAGGATATTCACGCAAATTTGAATGTTTAAGAGGATACACACACAAAAAACCCTATTAAATTTATGATGGGTTTGCACATGCATATTGCACTCCAAAAGGCATATAGGGTGGAAGAATTATAAGCACCATTATAGTTCTAAGTGTCAATTCCAGCGATATAAAAAAGTAACAAAACGCAAAAAAAGGACTTCAAAATTCAAATAGAAAATTATTGGAATTTATAATAGGATGAAACAATGCTCCAACAACAGTTCTATAGTCACTAAAGATAAACTCCTAGAAAAAAACCTAACTTTTATTCCCACTTATCATAATAATCTTTTTGTAAGATTTAGGGGTTAAATGCTTGTCTCCAATCGACCATTCAAAATAACCCAGGCACTTAGATTACTACTTCAGAATCCCCTTATGCATCTAAAATTGAATTCAACTCAAAATAGCCAGATTCAATAGATGAAAGTAATACTGTTATAACTTCCTAATTGTATTAACTCTTAAAATACTTTTCATACGTATAGGGAATAATTTTCACCAAACTCTAAGACTGAAGAACACAAAAGCAAAAAGCATGCAAATCACTGGTTATATAATAGTGCCTACAATTGGCCAATGCAATAACTATACATCAAATTTTTCAATGTTCACCTTAATTAACAAAAGTGAGATAATTTTTGCAGTCATTTCGATGATAGAAAAATTTAAACTCATGTGCAATCTGTGGAATACAAATTTAGCAATCTGATATTTAAATTTAAGCTCCAGGGAGTGCCATGGAATAATTGCTCATTAGATAAAGCATGCAATAATAAAACATCAATTATTGATTAAAAGAGTGAAACTTAGATAATATACTCTCTCTGTATATGTCAATCAATAGAATATAACTAATGAAGAGTTATCTGCTCTTGCAAATTTACAGGGGTTAATTAGCCAGGCAAACCTCAGTTTCAGTTCTAGTCGATAACTAAGCCGTGTGCCTGAAGCCACATGCATCTCAGCACAAAAGAATTGATAATAGTCCCTAACTTTTAATGATGGAAAATGAAAGATGTTTAAGGAAAGATTAATTAACAAATGTTTACCTTTATAAAGACATAGAAAGAGGCAATTCCATATATCAAGTATGCTGTCAAAAGGTACATCATGTAATAATATTGGTCACCGACACAACAATTCATCATCATCCAGTCCAAATATTGACACTACTCCCAAGCAAGGAGCATATAATTCATATGGTCAAGCATAGATAACCACCATCAATCTTGATCCTTGGGTAAACATGCAACTCGTAAATCATAACCTGCTATCAGCCGTACAAACCTATAGGACATCAACTCTATTAATACAGATCTTTTTGATTTGATTTTTTTCACTTCTCTCCTCCAATTCAACTCAATTACATTTCAACCAAAGCCTCCTGTAAGTTTATCTCAATTACGTTTATCATGACGTTCCTGAAAATATACTAACTTAAAAGTTTCCAGCAAAGCCGGTCTTATGGTGGTTTTACAGAAATTCACTTTAAGTTTCTCCACGATTCTAGTGATTATGCACAATTCCAAAAGAATGTACAGTCTTCTGGCTACAATAGTGCGTTATTATTTAAAAACATCTTCAGCTTATTACTCTGTTCAATGTTGAAAAAATCATAACAAAGATAAATCATGACAGGAATCATTGATGTGAAATAGATCCTCATTCTTCATTTGCATTCCCCTAATAATTTGATATATTTTGTTGACCGATATTCAACTAATCCCCAAATTTCCATATCAGCATTGACAATGTTCTCATTTCATTGATATGGTTTTCATGTGATGGTTCAGATTGTCATTACCACTTCTTAAATATTAAACACAGAACACATAAATGCATATGTTGTAAATTGTCACAAACTGTGTTATACTACTGAGCTATAGTACAGCAAAAAGAAGCACTATAACATGATACACGGCAACACTTTGCTACCAGTCTATACAAATTGAACATGACCTTTTCAAAGTAGGTTTTCTTAAAATGTTTTCTTTTCTTAGTTAATGACATTTTTCTCTTTCTACACTTGATAGATGGTAGCATTTTGTTTCTTTATGATACTTACAATAAAAAGCAGCATGCAACTCAGATGATTTGCTATTTGTGATGTATCTACATGGATTAAATGAATTATAAAAATGTTCAAACAATTTAAAAGAGGAAGGAGGGAATTTTGGGTTCCTTTTAGAGTATCATGAACAAGATAATGTATTGCTCTATACCAATCGGTACCAATGAATGCAATATGGCATGGTACAGTGTGTCTCAGCAAACTGATTCAGGTCCAGTATCTGATACTCTGAAACAAACCTGTAGAAGGTGGCATATTGACAAAGGAATTGTTTTCAGGCGCCTAACATTTGTTCGACTTGTTAGGTAGTACAAACAGGAACGAGCATACAAAGCTTATGATGAGTAACCAGAAAATATTATTACATAGGAAACTTCTCTTATTTCCTTCCTCCCCTTTCTGAGTATCCTTAATTTTGTTCCCTCTTCGAAATATGAAATTTGTGTGCTACTATTTCAGCACAAGCACATGTGACAGAGCCACAAAATACATGCCAGGTCACCCTGGAACAATTCTTTTAAGAGGATGATCAGGAATTTTCAAACAGAATGCATGCATGCTAGCTATGAGAATACCAATTTGCAAAAGTCTTAAAGAGAATATGAAGGAAATTTAAAATTCTCCAAATAAGTGGAGTCAAAAAGCAACAATCTCAATATTAAAATTCTGAAAAACAGCATGTCTTAGTTGAAGAGCTATAATTACAAACCTCTTAGGAGGCCATTAAGACTTCCAAAAGCCCCATTTATAATCTGGGGCGCAGAAGCAGGTGTCTCAATATTCATTCCTACAATCTCAATTTTCATTGGCTTCCCATCAAGTTGTACATTGTTGTATCTCTTTATCGCAGCTAGAGCATCTGCCCGCCTTGAAAAGACAACTTCAGCCGTTCCCTAAAATAACAGATTCCAAACTAAGGCAAAATAGAAAAGCATCAAAACATCCAAGATTGGTGCAAGCTCAATGGGATACCTTTGATCTTCCACTCCTATCATAATGGATCGAGTAACGTTTGAGATCACCAACCTCTGAAAAGAGTTCCTGAAAAAAGGAACATATATAGCACCTTTTACTCTGTTAGAAAATAAATAAAACAGAGGATTTTAGTAGAATAAACTGTCTGGAGACTTTAATAAGAAAAGAAACAAAACAGTACACATTGATATGCTATGCTTTCCGATAGATGCATTAACAAGTTGGACTAAGATGGAGTGAATTATCAAACTTCTTTCAACTCATGCAAGCAAAACTTAATAGATTATAAGCACAATAATGCATGGTCGTGGTTTATTAATGTGATTTATTGCAGCAGGTGGTATTGTGTGGCATCCAACATCATCTACATTTCAATTCCTTTTCAATGCAATCCTCCTTCTCCATTGACTAATCAATATAAAAATGATTTGGAAACTCATTCCATGGCTATTCACTATCTTCATGTTCTGCTAGTACACATGGTGGTGGGCTAATTACATCATATAAGGATGTATCTTTCTCCAAACATCTTCATACATTGTCCAAAATACGAAGGGGACTGGACCTACCGGCTGATTTCTCAGAGTTTCCAGCAAGGGAGAACAGAGCATTACTAAAAACAACCAAGTTGCTCATTCCTTTCCAAACTCATCTGATCATCTCTTCTCATGAGGAATGACTGGACTGAGACAGGGACAAATAATAAGCTGGACCTATCCATAAGCATCGACCGATGGTGACGTGCCTGGCACTTTTGAGGAATGCTAGATCTATGTTCCCTTGCATGGTAGAATACCAACATGCACCATGAACCAAAGATCTCCTTAGTTTCTTTTTTCCTGTCCAAAACCAACAACCAGCATTCCTCAAGTAGCAAACAAGGATAGAGGAGTTTGGAATTCCCAAACTCTCAGACTTCCCTATGTGAAGTCTAATACACTTCTTTCAACAACAAGCAGCAAAGAAGCACAAAGAAGAGCTTGAATCCAGACTACATGCAAAATGGAGGAATTTGGAATCCAAGATCTATAGGTACAACTATGAATCTAGAACAACCCTATACACTAAGAGAGCAAAAATAAGATTTGATGCATGCCCAACAAGCAAGCAGCCATGGGCCATAAAAGATGCCATCTCGCAAGGATGTTTAAGGAGCTTTTATATGAGAACCTTGCTATTATAATCAAACATAGTCATGTTATGATACGGCTCCTAATATTATAAGGAAACCCTAAGCAGCTACTTATTAATTTTTTTCCTTATTTATTTTATTGGTTTTCTAGTACTTTTAGGATTGGGTCCTTAGTGTTGGTCAAGGCATTATGGTATACAAATATGTAAGCTCCTTAGGCTTAGAAAATTCAAGCACTGGATTAATAAACTTTGCCTATTTGATTTGGAGGTCTCAATCCCCTTGGGTGCTGTTTGGTAGGATATGATATTTCACATCACCCCAGTGATATGAATTAAATGATGTGATCATCCTATTTGATGTTGCAAAATCCCATCCAGTGATGAAGGATTCAGTGATAACTTTGGTGATAGTATCACTACACAATGCAGTAATGCTATCACCACACATACTCCAGGTAATAGCACATCACCAGATATTGGTGATGTATTGAAGTTATTTGGGACAAAATATCCCTAATCAATAACTTGGAGAGAAAATAAAACCCTCCTCATCTCTTTTATAGATGCCTATTTATTTTTATTGGCATGTTTAGTTAAATGGCAATGATGCCTTTTATTTATTTATGGGATGCCTATGTTATTCTATAGGCAGATATGATTAATTGGCATGGATGGATCATGCTAAATCCTTCATGCATTTCTTTTTCTCATTTATTTTGATGGGCTAAATCATTCCTAAAAAGCAACCCTAATATTGGTCAAAATTGCCTAAGCCTAGCCAAGCCTGATTATATATAATATTATCGTAATATCATTTTAACTAGCACTCAACCCCCATGTTGCGGGGATTTAATTGATAATAATGATAACATTTTACATTAAAAGTTACTCTCACCAATTAATCTCATGATGAGATCAAAAGAATCTTTGAGAGTTCTTCTTTCCAAAGATGGCCTCCCAAACCAATGAAAGTTGCTACATTTAGTATTTTTTTATCATACTATTTGTGCTTTTATTCTTATTTAAAAATAAAAAAATAAAAAATAAACTTAACATGTGGCGTTACGAGAGATTATGCTATAATCTTATGTGTTAACAAGGAATGCCACCCTTAATACCCGTGTATTGCTTTACTATTAATTATATAGATAGTCTAATCAAAATAAATACCTATAATAATAATAATAATATTACTACTGTATGTTTTTATGAAGAGTTGTGAATGAAGAATGTTTAATCAAGTTGTAGAATAATTATCATGTATTAATATGTAAGACTATTTATGGTATTTTATACATTATTACTATCACTACTTGGTGATTACCAAATACAGTGAAATTCTATTTTTAGAGATATACCAAATACAGTGATCAGATATCATCCTAGTGCTCATATCACCCCGATGATTACATCACCTTAGTGATCACATCACTGGTGATATACCAAATAGCACCTGAAGTAGTCAACAATCCTTTCCTACTCTTGTCTTCTATTTTTCTCTATTTTTTGCTAGAACATACCATTAAAAGGAACTAGGTTTCTATCAGCTTGGGATCAGAGCATTGTTCCTGTACATGATAAGAAATATGGCATCACCCCAAGTCCTATGCTATGGCTTCAGGATACTTGTCTCAACAAAATAATCAGGTGGAAGCACAGAGTAACTCAACTGATCAGCGGATTGTTGAGATGAAAGGGTTGCCGGCAAACCTTTCCCAACAAGTTGTGGCACTTAGTATGATTCCAAAAATAGCTGAACCAATCAAGCGTTAGGTTGGTTAACAACAGAAATATTCATGATCATGATGATATCGGTAATCATGATTTTTGTCCAATTAATCATAACAATGGAGAAGGTAGTTTTCATGGAGAACAATATTATCCTAGCAAAAAGGTGGAGGTTCTTGATGGAAGACAATGATCTGACCAAATGAATTTTGCAAGCCTGAAATACATCTGGGGGGAAGTTCTTACTTCCTCCATATTTACATCAAAAGAAAAAGAAAAAAGAATTTCACAAGCTAGGAACTTTTTCGCTTCCACCAAACTGTAGCTAACCTAAGTTGAGATTGCTTCTAGTGGTCCTGAAGGAGGTGCCCTCCAGTTGTATGATCGGTTCAAGTCATGCCATGGCATATCCACTTGGGAGTAATTTTTGATGGTCTTTCAGTGCACTTCGGACCAACTAAATATAAGAATATCAATGGCAAGCTTCAAAAAATTTGACAAACAACTACTATGCTAGAGTATCAAAACCAACTCAAGCAAATCTCCTGTTGTGCACATGATTGGTCCGAATAATAACTTCTAGAAAAGTTCATTGATGGACTTCATCGAGACATTCCTCATGAAGTTAAAATAACCAAAAGCTCACACTATGAAGGTGACCAAATCTTATGTGTATCTACATGAAGAGAATCTTAATGATGAGGCTCAACGCCACAACATAATTGTCAGCAGCCAACCACCT
This sequence comes from Elaeis oleifera, assembly GCA_000441515.1. Classification (NCBI taxonomy): domain Eukaryota; kingdom Viridiplantae; phylum Streptophyta; class Magnoliopsida; order Arecales; family Arecaceae; genus Elaeis; species Elaeis oleifera. The sequence continues at coordinate 137,835 of KE505178.1, read as the reverse complement.
GAGGCAACTCATGATGGCACCACCAATCATGGTAGAAATCTTTGCAATGATAGTAGTGACCATGATCATCCTCTAATTGATTGTGTCTTGGAAAAATATAAATAATGCAAGCTCTCAATGAGGTGCAAATATTGGAGGAGATGGACAAGAATGACTCAATTGTGGTTGGTCTGATAGAAGCTACCTTAGAGAGTTACATTCAACAACTTCAAATGGTGATGATTAATAATCAACAACTCCAATGTACTAAAATCATGGAAGATTCAATCAACAATGAAAGCATGGAGGATACGATTTAGAAAGATCAAACTATTGATAGAACTATGAATATGATAGAAACAGTAATGAATATTTGAGGATCCAACTATTAAAGAGATAAAGCTTATTCAAATGATGATCATGATTGAACTTCAAGAATATGAAGATCCCTTTTACATAGAGCCACCAATGGTTGCCCTTGTTCATTACAAAGTGGGTATGGGAATTATCATGATCAACAATTTCAAAGTATCCAACAATTTCAAGGTATCCAACAATTCCATCAATGATCTCGCATACAAAAGGCAAATATTAAGATGCATGAAGTAAACATTATACCATTTGATCAAGAGAAATATTTGTTACAGCTCAACCCTGAGAAAGGTTTATTTCAAGGGCAGTAGAATGATACAACTCCTGATATTATAAGAAACCCCAAGTGGCTTCTTATTTTTCTTGCCCTTATTTACTTTTGATTATTTATTTATTTGATATTTCTAGTATTTTAGCGTCAGGTCTTAATGTGAGTCAAGGCATACTGGTCTATAAATATGTAAAACCCTCGGGCCTAGAGGTCCAAGCATTGGACTAATAAAATTTGCCTATTAGCTTGGGAGGTCTAAGTGGTCAAGCAATCAATCTTCTGCTCTTTTCTTCTATTTTTCTATTTTCTGCTGAAAATACAATTGATAGGAATTGGGTTCCTATCATGTGAACCAAGAAAGAAAGATTTTGACAAGAAAGGTAGAATCTTTGGTCAAAAATTGGAAAAGCAGCAGATTTGGATGGAAAAGAAAGAGTTTGACAGGAAAGATAGAATCTTTGGTCAAAAATTGGAAAAGCAGCACTGAGTAGCAGATTTGGATGGAAAAGAAAGAGAGTTCAGTGAAATCATTCCAAAATTATAAGAACTAGTATTAGAAAGATAAAGATGATTACCTTGATGTCCTCATTGGAGACACCATAGTCCAAGTTGGAGATGTAGAGCTTGGTGCCTGTCTCAATAGAAGAAACCCTCGCCGCTGGAGCCGAATAACCCCCCGTCTGATTCGCATACATATCGTGCGGCCATGCGGAGTGGGGCGCCTGGATCGAATCGTTTCCATGAACGATAACAAGACGGAAATCAGAAACGCTAGCCTAGCTGCTAGAGGGGCGCTATCAGATAACCCAACCGCGCCCGTGGAGATCGAGATCGAGATCGAGATCGACATGGAGATTGAGATGGAGTCTTTTTGGGAATTGGGATCTGTGGAGGAAACCCTAGGCATACCTTTCCCATCGAATAGGGCCCAGGGCGGTTCCCAGACCGGTTGGGAACCGGCGGCGGGGCCGCCGGATCCTCTACCGCGTCCCCGGCCGCCGGAGGCGGCGGTTGACTTCTTATTGTTCTTGATGAGGTCGTCGAGAGACACATCCAAGGAGCTCGTCATCGTCGTCGATGGATCTTGAAAGATCTAGCAAGGATCTTAGGGGAGGGTGGTGGAGGATGGGACGAAGGGTTGGGAGAGACAAGGTAGGGTTTCCGAAGGGAGGCGGAAGGGAGAAAGAGAGGGAAGGAGATGGAGGTGCTCGGACGAATAAAAAGCGCGTTCTCGTCTAATCCTGAATGAAATAAATAGAGCTTTCAAAATCCGAGGTGTCGTGGTGTAATAAGTTATTTCCTTTTAGCTTCCTATATCATGCATTTTTCAGCAAAACCTATTTTAGATATTTCATTCTAATCTTTTGCTAACTTTTCTTTCTTTCTCTTTTTTTTTTCCTTTTCCCCGTGTTGCATATTTTTTTTGTTTTTTTGTTTTTTTGGATAATGCGGCTCAATTGCGCTGCCCTTGCACATATAAACCACTAGCATCCAAGAGTCTCGCAAAATGGAAAACTACCGAGCTCCGAAAACAATGAGCCTGCATGACCCACAACGAATGGCTCAATTACCGCAACGTAAAAGTCAACTTCCTCGGATCGTGTGAACATCATGTAAGATGGATGACTCGAATGTCCAGCTAATCACAATTTCACATCCCTCAAGTATAATATCTAGCGCTTTGACTGATGTGATCTCATAATCAGACCTTCCTGGACCATTCTAAATTCTATAAGTGAAACGGTAGACTCAATTTTGATTCGCCAGAAAAATTTTATCTTATTAAAATATTTTTTTTGAAAAATCATTATTTAAATATATAATATCTAAAAATAATTTTATATCTTTCATTGGCAATAAAAAAATAACATAAGAAACATATTTTTAAATAATTTATGTTTAGTTGAGCATCTATTTTATTAAAAAATTAATAAATATATATTATATCTTTCATAAAAAATTATGTAAAGTACCCATAAATATCATATATATATATATATATTAATATTTTAATATTTTAATCTAAAATATTAAAATATTAAAATATGCATTAAAATACTTGGTTGAGTTTCAAGAGTACTAACATTTTCTAATAGATGGGCAACTTCTTTATACTATTAATTTTAATGATTATTAATATATTTTATATTAAAGTTACCATAACTTTAAATATTATAGTAATTTTAATAATATATTTTAATATTTAAATATTAACTATTAAAATAACTATTAAGAAGACCATGATGGTTTAAGAACATATTTGATAAAAAATTATCATAATTATCAACCCATGAACAAGTGATTTTTCATATCCTATATAAATTTTCTTTCCAATAAATATGAAAACTTATTTAAAAGCTATTTTTTCATCTCTCTCCTTTGAAACTTCTCATCAAATATAAAGTATCTTTTATTTTTTATTGACTACACTTTCTCCTCCTCTTCTTATGAACCAACAAGTCCTGTAGTGTCATAAAGATGGCACCTTCAAGCTGCCACCAAACCTAACCCCTAGATCTAACTAATAAAGCCAACTTCATCTACACTATCATCTTATATACTATCATCCAAGTTAATTTTGAAAAAGTTGGGGGTGGGTTCTCCCACTGAGATGAATCACTCTAAAGGATGTAAAGACTTCTATATTTACTATCTACTTGAGATAAGCATTCATGCTTTAAGGGTACGTATGAGCTTATTATATTTTTATGAGTTTTTTACATGTATACCCTCCAAAATATTCAAATTTACGTGAATATCTTTTCAAAATTGATATTTGTATGTATACCTTATAAATATTTTTTGCATATATATCCTTTCTTTTCTTATTTTTTTGTATATGTACCTATATCATTTAACATTGTTAAAAATAATAATTAAATTAAATGACTAAAATATCCTTATGGGTAGATGTGTAAAAAAAAATTTATAAGGGTATATATACAAATAGCAATTTTATGCAAGTATTCATGTAAATTTGAATATTTAGAAGAATATATATGTAAAAAATCTAATTTAATTTTATTATTTCATCTAGATTGATTCAGGCCCTCTTACTCTATAATGTAGTAACATAGTATATAATATAACAACAGGATGATAATATTATATAATATATTATATATTATAATACTATATTATATTTATTTTATATAGGATGGAATGATTATGTCCATCTTATAACAACATGATATACTTTATACACTTCAAAGATATTTCTATAAAATTTTAAATAAAATATAATAAGATTATAAATTTTATTATTATATAATGTCTAAATCTATAACTATGTCCATTCTATGTAAATATATAAGCTATTCATCTAATATCAGATTTAGATACTTTTCTTAGAAGCATATTATTATACATTAGAGAAAATATGGATGGCTATGATCTATTTATTTTTTAGATAAAATAATTTTGATCTATCATTTGATAAAAAGATTATTTTATGTATATAAATTAATAAATTAATAAATTTATTATTTAAGTTGTATATGCTAATTTCTTTCTATTAGAATAAGAAAAGAATTAACAAGCTAAGAGAGGTGTATTTATGTTAAGGATTTTTTACATGTATATCTATCAATATTCAAATTTATATGAATACCCTCATAAAATTTTTATTACATATATATCTTTATAAATTTTTTTTGCACATCTATCTATAAAAATATTTTACTCATTTTAATTTTAAATCATTAATTTTTAACTGTATTAGATGATATGGGTATATATGTAAAAAAAATATTTTACGAGGATATTCATGCAGATATCAATTTTGAAAAGATATTTATGTAAATTTGAATATTTGAAAGAGTATACATATAAAAAAAATATTTTATTAGTTCTTATGTGTCATATTTGTCCTCGTGCTTGTTGCCTTGATTCTTTAGAGAAACGATACATGCCAAAATTGATCCTCAAAGAAAATAAAAATATCAAAACTAGAATATCGATAATTTTTATATAGATGCATAATGTTGCAGCCAAAGAGATGATTTAGCTTAGACTGCTGAATTGGAGTCGAGAAGGAGAGAAGCGGTGGTCTCTAGAGGGCTGGCCGATATCTCTTGGGTGCACATGTGCCCAATCGAGTCCTCGAGTCGGGCTCTGCAAAACTACTAAAGATAGAAAAGTCCTTATGTTGGATGGAGGGTTCCCAGTGGTGGACTCTTCAATGCTTAAGTTAATCTCTCATGAAAGCAAATAGAAGAGGTTGGAGCTTTTGAGTTGGATTTGTGGTGATCGGAATCGAGTATGAGATGGAACAGAGAGATGAAGAGATGGAGTTGTGGAGATCCGATGGACTCCAGGTGATACTTGGAGTGTATCGGTAGATTGTGAGGTGAGCTTAAGATTTGTGAGAGAGACAGATCCAGTACGTATGGAGTCCATCTCCGAAAGATGGCATGTGGAGTAAATATTCACTTACCTAAGGAGTTCGAAGAACTTGGAGTTTATAGATGAAGATGAGTACCTATCACCTAGAGGATGCACACCCTTCCTCCCCTTTAGGGCCCATAAAGATGTACCTAAATTGTTAGAGAATAATGGCTTGCACGCTCTAAGTTTGTTGAGGTTGTGTAGTGGGGGATCAGGATTGGCAGTTTGTCGCCCAACAAATAGAAGGCTCTAGAATTCCTCTGGCACAATCGCAAGAATCCACATGGCAGTGATTTATTGGCCATTCTGGCACCTATCAATAGGGACACGTGTAAAGCTGCTATTGGGGTGCTAGCGCTATGGTGGATGGAATATTCTAGATATATTAGTTGCCCTCTACTTTCGAGGTCGAGGCATCTTTGGTTTGGACGAAGGAAGTAGAGGATAACTTCAGATGAACTGTGGCATTGGTGGTCAAAGCTTCGGACCAAATCTCTTACTATCTAAAGCTGATAAGGGCTGAACCTTGCAGGCAAGACTACACTAAATTTGGTTTCAAATGACCCATCAGGAAAAGTGAGAAATTTTGATATTGCATGCCATCCGGAGAGCTGATTGGATGCACGCATTTGTGGAGCACATGCGCTCGCTCCTTTCAAGAAAGAAGTTATCATGGTATACAGATTGTTCGGCATGATGGTTGTTTTGCAGTATTGATATATGCAATGCTTTGTTGTCCAATGAAGAGCTAATATGCGGGTGTCAATTGGACCATCCATCTGAATCACTATCTCAGGACTATGTCATAAGAGACATAGAAAAGATAGGGCACTACTTGACGATTCTTCTTTGCAGAGCTAGAGCGAAAGAAAGGAGGGTGATGTAGCTGTCATTTTTTCTTGTCCAAGGTTGTTAGTCGGTTGGCTTCTCTTTACTCCTTTTCTTCAGCTTCTTTATTGTTTCCATGGCTTCTTTCTCAGAAAAACCATTGGAACAGGGATCTAGAAATCTGGATTTGTCTGTTCATGCTCCTGAGGATTCTGTCATAGAGGCGCTCGAGGCCCCTCAAACTTCGGATATGGTTAAGTCCGTTTTGGAGGGTGAAGACCTCAAGCGAATATAAAGGGAATAAGAGATCCCAAAAGATATAACCCTTACGGTGCCCCACCTTTCTGGGAGGATTACCTCTCCCTAGAAAGGTAGAGTGGCTTTGTATGAAGAAGCCTTCAGGATCAGCCTAAGGCTTCTAATTCCTGACTCCTTGCTAAGCTACTGAGGTGGTATCAGCTTTATCCCACCAACTTGTTCCCAATGTCAGACAGACAATAGTTGGGTTCTTTGTTTCTTCTATACCAGAGCATGCCACTCCAGATGATATTTTTTCAAGCACTCTTTCAGGTGAAGATGCATCCTCAGAAGCGGCTAGTGATATATTTCTCCTTAAAAGGATGTGATCAACTTTCCTTCCGAGCCCTCTTCCATTCATGAATGGAAGAGTCAATTTTCTTTATTTCTTCTCCAATTCCATGGGGGTTTCCGACAGCATGGGGTCATATGAAGTCGGCATTGCTTGAGTTTCCAGAGCTATTCGAAGTAGAGGAGGCAATGGTGAAGAGCTTGAAGTGGCTAAAGGTGCAATCGTACATTGAACTCCTTTGTGAGGATTGCCTTAAAAGGCTATATTCTGATGGTCCGACCTTTGAACATAAGTATCAACATCTTGAGTCCTTCGATTGTAGGGTTGACTATGCTGATTTCAGTGTTGGTGCAGCATAGTGCTTTCTACGAGAAAGTCGTCTGACCCTCTTGAGAAGAGGAAGAAAAAGAAAGGAAGAAGATTGTTAGGTCTCCTTCTCTTAAAGAAGTTGAAGTCACTATTGCTGAGGTTAGGATCGTCATGGCTGAGGCTGTTAAGCCTAAAGCAATGAAGGTCATGGATCGGCCAAGGGAGTAGCACTCGAAGAAGGGAAGCAACTCAGTCCTTGTTAGTCATCTCAAGGCCGTAAGGAAAGGCACTCTAACCATTCCTGACTTTCGTCCATCCTCAATCGATGGTTTCATGCCACCGATCGAGGCCTATTTAGGGTTGTTGAGGGAGCTGATGTCTCCAAGGTAAGGTCTTAGGAATATCCTTCTTCTTGGTGCATCTAGTTCCTGACTTTGTGGTGCTCTTTCAAAAAGCCTCCAAGATATGGGACCTACTTCAATGGGCCCAACACTTGGAGGGGGAGAACCATCAGCTTTGTTGCTGCCTTCAAGTAGTTGAGGAGTAGGATAAGGCCAAGGAGAGGCTTGTTGTAGAGAATTTTAAGCCGACGCTGCTAAGATAACTTGAAAAAGAATAAAATTTCTCTAGAAGAAACTGAGAGGAACCTCAAGATACAAATGGCTCAACTTCAAAAAAGTGAAGCCGAAGCTGCTTGAGCGTAGGATCAAGCTGAATGGGTTGAGAAAGCCGCCATCCAAGCTAAGGTAGAGGCAACCCAGATGGCATGGCCTAGTCTCGATTGGCAGCGGAAGCTGCGACTGTTGAGCATCATGCTGCTGAAGCTGTATATAGCTAAAGGTATGGAGGACTTCAAGAGAGGTAAGGCCTTTCGTACGGAGCTATTGGAGTCATGTCAGAAGGGCTTTTTTACTAGCTTCGATAAATACAAGAAGAAATTAAACCATGGCTTTCGAAACTCGATTTGAGCCCCTTAACATCTCTAGTCTATACTTCTTCGAGTGGCAATTCTGTTGATGTTGAGAAGGATGAAGATGTGGTAGGAGATGTTGAGGCGCATCCCTAATAATTTTTTTTATTGTATTTTTGATAGAGTCCATTATATCCTTAGGAGAGATGTTTAGAATAAATTCTTTTGATTCCTTCTTTTCTCTTCTTGTAGATGTGTTCTTATTTCTGTGACTCTCCTATCTTAAACATAAACAGAGTTTACTACGGAGAAACTGCTGACTGGTATGCCGAAGGTGAAGAGAAGGAAGATCAAATATATTGGGATGAAACAAGGAATGGAAGTATAGAGCTCAACTGCTCCCATCCCCACTAGCAACATTTCTCTGACCAGACCTTCTTTAGGTGCCATCAGAAATATACTGCAAGTTGAAAGTAGAGGGTGGTGTTCAGCCTATTGGGACTAAAAGACCATGGGATGAAGGGTTCACTGTAGATGTTGATTTGAGCCAAGATGTAGGAGGTCAGGGTTCGGATGCTCTCAATGTTCTTGTTGAGATCACTCCGATCGAACCTTCTTTAGGCACAATTGATGTTCTCCTCTGACCGCAGCAGGAACTGGTACTCAGTTTGTCAGAGTAGAGAAAAGTTTACCTAATGCAAAGCTGCTTCCAAATGCATTAGGTGTGTAGCTTGTCGGGTTGGAGCTTGAGCCAAGGCTACCAGATCACTTGCTGAGCCAAGGCTGGACGTGGTCAATGTCGGGAGCACTACCCTGAATGCAATGAAGAGTGTAGTTCAAGCACTATAACTGAGCCTTTGTCTGTCGCCACTATGGGTTCAAGCATGGTAGGCATGAAGTCTCAAGCAGCCAGTGAAGGAAGGAGGCTAGCTTGTTGGCCGCCTCTGACTTTGTAGTAGACCTACGTGAGATCAAGGAGGAAGAAGATGAGGGAGAGGCAATCACTGCATGGCTAGAATTGCTAAAGCGATTGCAGATCCTCCTTGACAGATGGAGAGTTGATCGCCTTCTTGCCCCCCCAGCAATGCCTTCTCTCTCTGCTTCTCCTAAGTGAGTGCTTCCTCCTCCAACCTCTGGGTAGATGGGTGGAGAGGAAGAAATGGTAATCTTCGAGTACCATTGGTCCCAGAGGATGATCAAGGATTTGATTCCTCCTCAGGATGAAGACTATCTTATCGGCATGATTGACAAAGAGATGCTTTTGAGTATATATCATAGCACCGTGATGGTAAGTTTTACCACCCTTGTTTAAAGCTTGCTTTTGTGCCTTTGGGCTGACTGATCGGCCAACCGTTCAGGCGAGCTTCCAGATTTGAGCTTTAGAAGCTCGACTAGTGGCTGCATACCCGGGCAAGAGTAGCCAAAAGATGATCGTTGGAGGTTGAGTACTAGGAAGAGATCGCTAGACACGACCGATCCCTGGAGGAGATGGAGCAGAATGTCAGTGAAGAAGTTTGTGAGAACCTCCAAAGACAACTCAATAGTTTCATTATCAAGAATTAGAACTTAAAGAGAGCCTTGGAGGCTACCCAATGGGAGGTTGAGGAATTGAAGAAGGATGGTTCTCGATCATCAGAGGTTCTTCATCCTATCTCCCTTGAGTGAGGGGTCCAAGTTGAGGCTTTGATGGATGAGATCTCCGAGGCATATTCAGTCGCTTACATGCGGGGCTTTCAAGACTGCAAGGTACTTTTCAAAGTTGAACCTAAAGCACCTTCACCCTAGGACTAGCGACGAAGAGGTTGGGGTGTCCTCCTCGGATGAAGACTAGCTCTTCTTTCTTCTTTTGTTTTTCTCGATGTAACATCTTTTATGGAATCGAAGAAAGACTTTCTTTTGTCATTATCCTTTATTTGTATATCTCATCTTCCAACTTGATCACCTTATAATGTGGGGTAGATAGCTGTCCAGTGCCCACCTCACGTAGGTTTGGAAATTGCACCGGAGCATTTTGCCTCCTTGGACACGTTTGGCATCATGCTCTATGATAATTTCAGTCTTTCAGCACTAATACTATCTTATGAATCCCAGAGCATTTATTGCTTTGCCAATCCACATGTCCTTCCTCCTAGAGGATTACGCGATCATTTAATGCTCAAACTTTTGAAGCAGCCCTTCTTCGAGAGGGGTGCCTGAAGCATCTTTTTCTAGGTGGGCACGATCTTTTGAAGCTGCTGGGTGCATGCCATCTGGCAATTAGGAAGGGAGTTGAAGGGTTGTCATTCCTCCTAGACCCTCTATAAAAGTGGAAAAGCCTAGGCCTCCTACCCAAAACTTCTTCCACCCTTGGTGAAGATCTCGGAGAAAGGCCGCTGGTGCGGTTCCAATTAGTGAGATGATAGTCGCTTGTGCATGCCATGGTATGGTGGAGTTTTCTCCTACTTTTCAATAGTCTGTGGGGTCTCTTCAGCTAGATGTAAGAGACATTGGTAGCCGTCGCTACTCTAATTATGTGGTCATGATAGGGGCAAACTGTTGAGATTCTAACTATTTCAACATCGGGCTGTTAACGTTCCAACCATTCTAACATGGAGAGGACATGGTCGATATCAAGGCAACCCCTGTTAGCAGTTGGTTTAGTAAGAAGCTTGTAGCGGGTTGAGGCACCTTCCTTCCTAGGCTCTTATGTAAGGCTTCGAGCCTTTCAGTCGAGTTTGCATGCCTCTCAAGCTATCTTCCTAAGGCTTTCTATCAACAGATGCTTGGAGAGTGAGTATGTCTAGTCGCACCTTGCTTCATCCCTAGAATCCCTTGACTCTGCTCAAGTGGGATGCCTCTTCAAAGTTTGATGGGGGGTTCTGCCCCCCACTCCTATGATCGTGTATCCTAGGTCTACTTATTTTATAGCTGGATCCTTGAGTCAAATCTTATAATCTTGAGCTTTAAAGTAATAAAGGAAATTTACTTTGGCTTCACTTGCCTTGTTGTGGATGCATGCTTCCACAGTGATGTGATTTGAGGGGTTGTTCCTCTTTGGCTTTTGTTCTTCTTCTTTAGCAATTTTTTTTTGAGGACTCGATTTTTTTGGATTGGTTGGAAGAATGTTTGTTGGAGGCTCAGTCTTCTTTTGCTTTGGACTCTAAGAGACATTTATATTATAGTCTTCAAGGTTCGAAGAAGATAGGTATGGCGGCTCGACCTGCGGTGCCTGCACCCCAAGACTTTCTCAAGATTTTTTAGCTAATATGGGCCTATCTTATTCGACGCTCAGAGCCTTTTGCTTTTAAGGGTGAGACAATTGAGGCTTTTAGGCATGGTGACTCGGCCTGGAGAGGTTTGGCTCGATCCAGGGCTTCCAAAAGGTGCGGTGGCCTAGCTTGACTTAAGGCTTTTTCTAGAATCTTCAGCTAGCTTGGGCTTGCTATTACCCGAGACTCGAAGCCTTCTACTTTTGAGGGTGAGACAACTGAGACTTTAGGACATTGTGGCCCTGCCTGAGGAGGTTTGACTTAGTCTAGGGCTTCCAAGAGGCATGATGGCTTAGCTTGACTGGAGGTTATTCTCGAGGTTCTTCAGTTAGTGGGGGCTTATTATTACTCGAGACTTGGAGCTTCTTGCTTTTGAGGGTGAGGCAGTCGAAACTTTCAAGCATGGTGGCCCAGCCTAGGGAGGTTTGGCTCAGTCCAAGGCTTCCAAGAGGTGCAGTGTCCTAGCCTAACTTGAGGCTTTATTGCTCCGGTCTGCTTCACTTGATAATATTATTTTGGTCATAAAAAAATTGAAGTTTTATTACAGAGTCAATTTTTACAAGATCTCCCTGACAGGTAGTAGCTAAGGTCAGAGATCCAAGTTTGAAAAAAGATGTTCTATCCAACTGTTCTAGACGATAGGTCGATCCTAACATGCATTGCCTCTATGATGCAATATGATCTTTCCCAGTTGGGTGAGAGCTTTTCTTTTCTATGGGTTAGCTAACTTCAATCCTCCTAAGCATGAGATCCCTAAGTCAGAAGTGCTTCTCTTTAACTCTAGAGTTGTAGTAGCATGCATTGTATTGTTGGTACACCACCATTCGAATCCGTGCCTTCTCCTGAACTTTCTTCAGAAGATCTAAGTTCACCCATAAATCTTTTGAGTTTTTTTGTATGTTGAAGGTCTCTACACAATATGAGGATAGGTCTATCTCCATAGGGATGATTGCCTCGGTCTAGAAAGCAAAATTAAATGGTGCTTCATCCATCGGAAGCCAATGCATGGTGCGGTAGGCCCCAAGAATACTATATAGTTTGTCCACCCAAAGTCCCTTGATCTTGTCCAGCCAGGTCTTCAAGCCTTCAAGGATAGTCTAGTTGGTTACTTTAGCCTCTTCATTGGTTTGAGAGTGCCCTACAGAGGTAAAGCAATGGTTGATATGGAGCTTTTGGCAGAACTTGTGAAAAGGAACATTGTAGAACTATTGGCCATTCTCGGTTATGACGACTTGAGGCAGACCAAAGTGATAGATGATGTTCTTTCAGGTAAAATCATGAACATTCTTTTCAATGATCCGGATCAGTGGTTCGACTTCAATTCACTTAGTAAAGTAGTCAATTTTGACTATGATGAACTTTCTTTATCTAGTGGCTTGTGAAAATGGACTAAGGATGTCCATCCCCCATTGAGCGAATGGCCATGGAGAATTGATTAGAGAAAGAGGGGCCACCAGCAGGTGCTGGATACTCTAGTGTCATTGGCACTGATCGCAGTGCTTCACCAACTCGACAGCATCTTCATGGATGCTGAGCTAGTAGTACCCTTGTCACAGGATCTTGTAAGCTAAGTCTCTACACTCTGGATGATTGTCGTAGATGCCTTCATAGACTTCTCGCAAGGCATATTCTACCTTGGAGGGCCAGAGATATCGGAGAAGGGACATGGAGTAGGACTGCCTGTAACGCTTCCTTCAAGCATCACATACCGTGAGGACTTGATTTGGATCCTCTGAGCTTTAGCTCGATCTTTGAGCAGCGACCTTTCTTGCAGGTACCAGATCAGCAGGTCCATCCAGCTAGGTTCATGGTTTATCTACATTATTTGGGTTGGCTAATCCTCGATGTTCGGTCTCTTGAGGGTTTTCAAACAAGTATGCTTCAGGATGTTGGTGTACTCTGAAATTGTCAGATTTGATAGCAGATCTGCTCAAACATTTTCATCCTAGTTATCTGCAAAATCTTAAATTTAATGAAGAAATAATCTCTCATACCTTCTATAGGTATTTCTCTATGGAAGGTGCTTTAGCTGCATATTCTACATGAACTTGGCCAACCACCAACTAGAAGTCACTAAAGGCTTGAAGGTATGAGATGCCAAGCTCCTGAGCGAGTCTTAATCCGATCAAGAGTGCTTTGTACTCTACTTCATTATCGAAGGTTTTAAAGTTAAAGTAGAGAGCTTGATCTGCTATAATACCATTGGAACTAGCAAGAATCAATCCAACCCGATGGCTCCAGCATTGGATGATCCATAGATGTACAGCATCCATTGGACCACAAGTGTTGAGGTAGGAGGTTCTGATGGGGTTTGATTTCTTCGGAGAGTGTACACTTTGTAAGAAAATCAGCCAGAGCTTGGGTCTTGATAGATGGTTGGGGTAGATAGTGAATGTCAAACTCCTCAAGCTCCACAACCCTTTTGATTAGTCTTTTTGAGGCATCGAGCTTCTGTAGGACTTGCCCCAAAGATTGATCGGCCAGCATGGTGATGGATTATGCCTGAAAATAGGGTCGGAGTCTTTTCACTGAGATCACCAAGATGTAGATATATAATCTTCTTCACTTTAGGGTACTTGATCTCGGCATCCCTCAGCATCCGACTTGTGTAGTAGACATGCTTTTGCACTTCTTTTTGGACGAGGACCAAGCTGACAGCCACCAAAAAACTATAAGGTACAAGTATAGCATCTCTCCTTCAATGGGTCTGGTCAAGAGTGGGCCAAGGTGAGGTATTTCGAAGCTAATCAAAGATGGACTAGTACTCCATTGTCAATTGAAAGTCCTTGATCTATCTCAGGGCTTTGAAGAATAGAAGATACTTCTCTGCTGATCTAGCCATGAACCTGCTGAGTGCAGCAACTTGTCCCACGATGCACTGCACTTCCTTATAGGTCCTAGGGGGTGACATCTCCATGATGGCTCGAATTTCTTGGGTTCACCTTGATCCCATAGTGGATGACCATGAAATAGAGAAACTTATCCGAGCCTGCACCAAAGGCGCAATTGTTTGGATTGAGCCTCATGCGATATCTTCTTGGGGTTTGAATGGTCTCATTGAGGTCCAAGATGTGCCACTCCACTTGATGGCTCTTTACCAATATATCATCCACATAAACTTCTATGTTGTAGTCGATTTAGTCCCTAAAGACTTTATTGACAAAGCATGATACATGGTGCATGCATTCTTCAAGCAGAAAGATATGACTTAATAATAGTGTAGCCCCTAATCGGTGAAGAAGAAAGTCTTCTTTTCATCCTCAGGTGTGATTCAGATTTGATTATATCCAAAGAAAGCATCCATAAAGCTAAGTATTTGATATCCCGCCGTAGTGTCGACTAGCTAGCCTATCCTGGGCAAAGAAAATTTGTTTTGGGCAAGTTTTGTTTAAATTGATGAAGTCAATACATACCTGCTATTTGCCATTCATCCTTTTGACAAGGACTACGTTCGCCAACCACTTGGGGTAGTCCACTTCCCAAATGAAACTGGCAGGCAGGAGCTTGTCCACCTCTTGCTTGATGGCTTGTTGGCATTTGGGGTGAAGCTCTTCTTTTTTGTCGCACAGGTCGATGCAGTGGGTTGACCTACATGCGATGCACCATGACTTCTAGTTGGACCTCAGACATATCCTCGACTGATCAGGCAAAGACATCTGCATTGGCTCATAGAAAATCTAGGAGTCTGGCATGAGAGGCTTCATCCTAGTGCGATCTGATCTGGACGATCTTGCTAGGCTTTGACTTGTGCAGGAGGACAGAGGTGAGCTACTCGGTTGGTTCCCCACATGGTTGCCTTCCTTCATTGCCGACATTGAATCCTTCAATTGGCAAGGCCTCTCTAGGCTTCTTTCCTCTGAGGGAGGCAACATCGTAATGCATGGCCAAGGCTTGATCACCTTGGAGTCCATCCACACCTTGGATGGTAGGAAACTTAACCAACAAATGGAAAATCAAAACAATGGCTCGGAGGGCATTCAGATCGGGCTGAGGATAGTGTTGTATGCCAAAGCAACTTTCACCACTAGAAAGTCAAGCATGATCATGGCTTGCTTTGGGGCCTACCTCACTATCATGGGCAAGGCCACAATGCCCTCGATAAAGATAGAATCCTTTGAAAAATCAGCTAAAGGATAGTTGCCTTTTGAAGTCGATTAGCAGGTAGATTCATTTTGCAAAAAGCATCATAAAGCAAGATGTCTGCAGAGCTTCTATTATCTACTAGAATTTTTTTTTATATCATAATTCATAATGATCATGAAAACAACTATAACATCGTCATGAAAGGTTTGGACACCCTCAGCATCAGTGCAGTGGTCATAGAAACAACTATAACATCATCATGAAAGATTTGGACACCTTCAGTATTGATGTCCGAAAAGGAGATGACATCATCCGACCGCTATCACTTCGATGTAGGGGTCCTAGCTTAGGCCGCATAGGCATAGGCCTTCCTTATAGACGAGCTCTCACCTCCAGCCTAGGCCCCCTAGTGATAGTGTGGATAACTCCAGTGATGGCTCTGCTTTCGATCGAAGGCTTGGGTGTGGGCTGAGGCTCGTGACTAGAGGGCTAGCATCCTTCTAGCAATTGATGAAGTTCATCGGTGAACTTCTTTGAAAGGGAGAAGTAAAAACTATTTGCTTTTATCCCTTTCTAGAAGGTTGACATCACGACCAAGTGGTCTAGATCGTGGACTTTCAATATGGCCATTTTAAAGTGATTTATGTAGCTTTGGAGAGACTCTCTGTCCTCCTATATGATGGAGAAGAGGGCGTCAATGTCCTCTCTTGACTTTTGGCTGCTCTGAAATTGAGTAGCAAACTGGCAATTAAACTCCTTGAAGGAGTGGATGAAGTTCGGTTGGAGCTGGGTGTACCAGGCTCGAGCAGCACCTTGGGGAGTGGTGGGAAAGGACTTGCAGAGTAGCATATCTGAGGTCCCTTGCATCATCATGAGGGCCTTGAAACTCTCCAAGTGGTTGTAAGGGTCGGTTGTGCCATCGTCGACCCCATGGATGGCTCCTTGAAGTGATGGGGGATCAGCTCCGCCACGATATGCTTTGAGAAGGGAAAGTGAGTAGTAAACATGGGCTCTCCTCGTGGAGCTAGCTGATGCTGATGGAGGATCTTGAGATAGTGGTCAACCTTTTGGGTCTTTCGATCTAGCTCGTTGCGCCAACTAATCCTCCTTCTGGGTCAGTGGCTCACAGACCTGCTTGTGGACGAGTCTTGTGAGGAAGAAGAAACTGAAAGAAAAGAGGGAGGATCAGGGTTACGCTCCTTACCTTGCTCGCTAGCTGAGAAGCGAGAATGATGATGGAGTAAAACTTGCTCAGGGCTCCAATGGGTAGATTGGGCACCCTGGGGCACTCCTTGCAGACTGACAGGGCGTGACTGACCACTTCATCACAAGCTCCTTGAGGGAGGAGTAGGCTCCAGATGTGTCGACATCGAATGATCGCTCGAGGTGGGAGCAAGTAGATGGCTGCTTGCTGTAGACTTTGCACCATGGTAGTGAGTGCTTGAACCTACAGTAGAAGCTGCTGGAATTTCTCTGAGACACATGGCAAGGGTGGTCGACGCCTCTAAGATGCTGATGTTAGATGAGTATCCTAGAAGCCAATTATTGTCTGATACATTTTATAATTTTAGAGCTTAATTTTATACTTGTAATATTTTATATTAATAAAAGTTTTTTTTCTAATCATATTTATGTGTTCATGATTTGTCTTAGAAATTAACAAAGATGATTTTATATATTCTCAAAGTATTGAGAATTCGAGACATACATTAATTAGTGGTTAGTTTCTAAATGCTCCTGATCAAAGGATCGTTATAGAGGATAGTGATCAATCTATTTAAAATCCGTACATTATTTATCTCTCTTATGAGCAGATGAGTCTCAAGTTTATAGTATAGGGACACTGGGATAAGAGTGTGAGTGGTTGTTAGAGAATAGCTTATACTGAATGTAACCAACACGAGAAATCACTTGGATGTCTACTCACTCATCAGTGGTTATCTTGATGCTGCAGTAGTGTGAGTGATATTTTGACCTATGGTGTGATCGGCTATTCGCAGTGAGGCTATTGAGTTTGACTGCATGTTCCCTTGGTCTCTAGTCATTCGGATCTTTGCTATGTATGTTTATAGTAGGTTCAGATTCGCTGTTTGGAGTAAGTTACATCTAGAAGAATCTATTGACCTTGCTAGAAAAAGAGAAATCCTATGCGATTTGCGAGATTGAGTTCAGAAAATCTTTGATCAAAGCAAGTATGAATACTAAAAAATAGTTTTACGAGATTCACAAGTGAACTCGAGTTGAGCCAATTTAACATATGACTGATAATGGGGTCTGACGAGTTCTCCATGACCTCCATCAAGTTGAGACTTACGATAGAAGGACTGAATCATACGATAACTACATCTAGGGGTTCATACTTTCATTCTACTAGATTGTTACTACATACTGTCAGGTATCCTGATAGATTGTGGGACTCATTGGGTGTCATCTTGATGATCGATGACCCTCGAAGGATAAAGCTGGAGCTATTTCAACCCATCGAAAGGAATTTCTATGATATTGTGATGGAGATCACAATATATCTCACTACCAGATAGAATAGAACCTATGGGATCACACATTAAGAGATTTAATTTTGAATTAACTAATTGAACTTATGAAGTTCTAATTGAATTAGGATTTAATAAATCCTATTGGATTTAAGAGAACCATACTAGCACATGGTTAAATCTAATTCTTCTCTGAACTGCGATTCCTTATTAGATAAGAATTGGATCAAGTCTATAGCCTTAAGCCTAATCTAAATCTATTTTGATTTGGATTTAATGGGGCACCTATTTATGGGCCCAAAAAGATTAGATCAAGTCAATGAGTTGGCAAACTAATCCTCTTATTTTCTCTCTTATCCTTTCCTAATGTGATGAAGATTAATTAGAAAAAAGATATGGCACCCCAACTACCTGCCTAATAAATCATGTGGTGCTACTCATCTTGCCTTATAAGATGAAGGTGCCATATCCACTTGACTTTTGAGGCAAAGATCTTTCCAATTAGGTTTGCTTTTTTTTAAAAAAAATCAGATTAAAAGTTAAGAGACCTTATGAGATTAGATCTAACTGTTGAGAAATATGTCTTAAAGTCAATCGTTTGATGATTGTACTAATTATAAATGAATATGAATTGATAAATAATAAAAATTATTTAGCTTTTTTCATCATAAAGTGATATTTTCTAACGAACTCCTATATTGTGATGAAGTTTTTAAGATTACTTTAATCGATAAAAAAAATTTATCATGTAATCCTTAAACTAGTTCGTGACCAAACGATACACTATTACTAGGATGATAGCGATATCAAATGTAAGTCATTGTGTTTCATATACGTAGGTTGTCCTCATAATCAAATGGTGTGGAGACACTGATATGGCATGCAAGAGAGATGTAGAAGTACATCGTCACTGAACGTGACCAACTACGGAGCACTCTACTGTCAAGGATAGCTCGTGAAGGATATGAGCATAAGTGTCCCTCCGACTTGAGATCACTACAGTGACTTGAAAGCAACTCACTATACTTTGATGCAGGACTAACTTAGTTTAAATTCAGTGATGGAAGATTTTTGGATGCAGTCAAGTACTTGTTAAGTCAGTGCGTGAGTCAAGATAAGATCACCACGGTGACTCACAAGCAACTCACTGTACTTTGATGCTGGACTAACCGAATTTTAAATTAGTGATGAAAGATTTCTGTGTGTAGTCAAGTACTTGTTAAGTCGATGCATGAGTCAAGATGAGATTGACCCCTCCAAATTAGTAGGAGTTAATGTATCAATATATTTTAATTTAGCAAAATCTAGATCCGGATAATCTATGTGATGGATTTAAAAGATTAAAATACAATGTGGATGACTTATCTAGGATTGACAGTGAAATCCTAAGTCTCTTTGAGCATTAAGGTCAAAAAGATAAATTATACGGTAACTATACGTCAGTAGATTCTTGAATGTTGCTTCGTCATCATTCGACCTATCCAGACGTCGGGTCACCATTGCTAGATGGTTACATCGATTGATTCAGAAATTTATTTTTATACTACTGACTTACGTTCGAACCTATGGGGTCACACTCAAAAAAAAATTTTGACTGATCATGTGGCTGATCAATGATTGAGAATTGTTCAAAGGCTATCATCAATTTAATTGATGATTAACCTTATGCAAAAGTTATAATAAATTTATTCATTAAATATTAGTAAATTAATAAAAGATTAATTAGTAATTAGATTACTGATTATTTAATTGATTGAATAAAGAAGATTAAATAAAATTTAATTAAATTAGATTAATTAGGTTTGACCCGATTAGATTATGAGATGACCTAATCGCTAAGGGAGAATTATCT
>KE505178.1:42047-57731 GCA_000441515.1 Elaeis oleifera | reverse complement strand
TGTATTATATATGTATATGTATATGTATATGTATATGTATATATATGTATATGTATATGTATATGTATATGTATACGTATATATATGTATATGTATATATATATATATAGTATTATTAAATCCAATCTATTCAACCTGCTCTGTTTAACCCTAACCTCCACAAATAAAATATATATTAAAAATTACCCTTTTCGTTGAACCCAATTTTCACCGTATTAAAAAAAAAAAAGCATATGGAAAACTGGAACATAAATTAAATATTGTTATGTTACAAACATGAAAAATAAATAATACAGAAATCTTCAGATCATTGTTTGCCATAGAGATATACTTGATAATAGGTAGTCTTCCTGCGGTCAAAAAAAGTTAACCGCATTAAGAACATGATATACCAAGATAAAAGAACCAAGAACAAATGACCCTTTTATTAGAGGAAGCCACCCTCTGTCCATGTAGACGTAGAATTAGATTTTAAATTCTGATTAGTGGCCTTTTTTGACGAGCTGTGGTGATAATTCTCGTAGCAATCATCTTTTACATCGTGCCAACCACCCCAGCCATGTCGACCTTGGGCCCCTTCCCATGCTCTTCCTTCTTGTCTTTTGCATCCCAATCATCCCACGAGCCTCTACCAGAAGAATGAGCTCCAGGAGAATCCCAACCCTGCCAAGCTTTCTCCTCTCCAAACTCTTTATAATATCCGTTTCTCTCATTCTCATTTCGCTGCCAGTCATCCCCATTCCAGCCCATCCCTTCCTTTGTGTATTCCTCAACCTTCTGCGATGCCATTGCCATGACTCCTTTCATAATTCCCCATGTTCTCTGTCCAATTTCAGTAGTTTTTGTGGCAACCACATTCACTGTTTCATTCATCCTATAATCATAGCGCCCCTCCCGCACCTGTAGCAGAGGATCTTCATTTATATTTACATACTGGAAAGGTTTTACTGATAATTGTACAGAATTTACTCAAATCCCAATGTTTCAAAAGGTAGCTGCAGACCTGCGGTATGCATGAAGCAAGAGATGCATAGTGCAGATATGGAATGCAGGCTACATACATGGATACATATATATTTATCGATTATCAACTAATTACAAATAATTAAATATATTAATATAATGAAAACAATAATAAACATAATGTTTTTTGGATAATTAATCTCAATATTAATAATAATAAAACTAACAATTAGTGCTTCCTATTTAGTACTTAATATCTAATAACAATAGTCATAACATAACTAACATGTCAAGTGCCCATATCAAGCCAACCTGAAAACCTTAACAAACCTAACGATGCTCCACCCTCTTCATCCACAGGGACTTATGTAAGAGTGAGCTGTACATGTGGCTCCAAAATGCTGAGAAGGAACATAGACAGCAGAATCATGCCAATAAAACCACATATATGGATGCATAATGCTGATGAACCACCTTTTTAGTTAACATGTAATATGGCCAGAAATAATAGCCATATAAAGACCATACAGTGTGGTCAAGGGACCGAATCAGCATATGTGGTAACACGCACCGCAATTTAAACACTACCTGATCCTTAGCATGTCAAACTTGTGTAGCCAAATTATGAGGTTGGGCAAAAGGTGGGTCAGTATGCATGGGAGCAACTACATGGCTTGTAGCTACACATAACATGGAGTCAGATATATGTTCATGTTTGCGTGTACGCGCATGTATATTGTCAAAAAGTATCATGGGCTTGTAAGCAACATTAGGGATGCAAGTATGCACTTCATACATCAATTTTTTATACAAAGAAGTATATAAATTAAATTTGACCATGCCTTGTGGCATATAGGTTAATTTAAATAAATAATCACCAACATGCATGGGCACGAGCATAGAGGCATGATGTATACAAGTTAGATTACATTTTAAATTCTTCATTATGAAGCAAAAATTTTATATTTTAACTCAAAATACACAAAGATTGGTTTCAACAAGGCAGTTCCCTCATAGCATGACAAAGAGTGTCATTAAATTGTTGGCACTAAGTTAGAAGTTAATGCAGACACCAATCTTGACGTGCATCTATCGCTATAGATTTTTATGACAAATAACATTTGACAGGTGCTAGTCCAAGGCTAATATGTAAATTATTTACCAATATGGTTAAGAATGCATGTAATAAGATGAAAGCCAGGCTTACCCAGGCGACAGTCAAACTTGAACACCTAAATGGACACCACAAGACTAGATGTACCACATTCACAGCATTGTGATATATATTATGCAAGCCACTGATGAAATGATAAAAGTGCAAACTGCAGAACATCTTGCCAATGTAATATTAGATTTGTCCCTATCAACAAATTTTTCTTGAAGTACAAAGAACAATAGGCACCAAAAACCTATGATTATCTTCCACAATGCCTTCATTTTATCTTCTTGATAAGAGAAGCACGTTGCCAGCTGGAATTGGTTCTTGACTAGAGAAGACAATGCAGAGACTGAAGGATCATGAAACTCCTAATATTACCTCTTTTTTCAGATTATTTCTGATTTAAAGAGTTATTGCATATTGTATAGATAACAGAAAATAGTAGAATTTAACTAAACATGGTCATTTAAGTCATTCTTATATGACTGGTCTGCCAAATAATGCCCATCAACATGGAAAATAAACTAAAAGCCTAAAAAATTAAAGTTAACCAATTTAGAATTATTTTAGAACTATTTACTTATGGAGAAATATTTAGTAAACAAAAACAAGAAGTACCTTGGAAGTCAGCTCCTTTGTGCCAGCTTGGACAACATTAGCCGCAGACTGAGCGGCAGAAGCTGCAACCAGGGAAAGTTGACCAAGACCCTATTAAAGCAAACAATAAGGAAAATTATCTCACTGAAAATAAGTAATCACATAATTCACTGGTTCAAGCATGCCAACTAGAATGCTTACTAATGTTTATAAAGGAAGAAATCCAGAAAGTTTCATAAATGAAAATCGGCAGTGTGACAAATATAGCATTACTTTTCTCCCACATGAAGACATGTTAATGAAGAATAAAGCAATCAGATTTTCTTATAAAATGATAAGATTAATATAAAATGAAATGCAAAATGATCACATTAAGAGTACATAACAACTCTATCACAGGCTCATGCTCAACTGAAATAGTCAAATGGTTCAGAAAGTTTAATGAAGAATAAAGCAATCAGATTTTCCTATAAAATGATAAAATTAATATAAAATGAAATGCAAAATGATCACATTAAGAGTACATAACAACTCTATCACAGGATCCATGCTCAGCTGAAAGAGTCAAATGGTTCAGAAAGGTGATCAAAGTCCTGAAAAAGATTTATATGATGACCGTAAATTCTGATGAGGGATCCAAGAACAGGACTGCCGATGAACAATTATACCTAGAAACAACAGAACTACCAAAAGCAACCACTCCTGGGCAAAAATGGCACCAACAAGCTCTAGCCAGCCATTTGCTTTTCTTCCTACAACCATAAATTCATTACCAAAGACCCCACCACCAAAAGCAATTAGAGACTGACATGATATTTTCCATTTCTTTGCTTTTATTCACCTAGTCATTCAAGGAACCATAATCCATGACAAACAAGCCATGATAATAATTAAGAAGTGAAAACCAGACCCTGAAGAAATGATACAATTACAGACTCATTATATCTTGGTCTAAATGGCAAGAAATACTTTATATGTCCAAAAGATCTGAGTCGAACATCACTGATATCTCAACAAAGAATCAAGAAACACATTAGACTAAAATAGATCCCACATCACTTGTTCTGTGAGTCCAATTTTGCATTTAAGGCATCTGTGAGAGAAAAACTGCCCAACCATCAAAAAACACCAGTTGCTTTGCGCATATGCATTTTTTATCGCACCCTGGTTACATGAACTCTCTTTTTGTGAAGCACTTGCCAAATCATCTAGGATGGCATCTAAACAAGATAAGGAAAGGATAATTTACAATTACCGTGTTCTTTGCTGGATCATCAACAAACATATTCCAAGAATTCTCTTTTGTTTAAGTTGAATATAGCCTCTTACTAGTTGCTTGTTTCACTTGTTATTCAAAGAATTTATGCATGCTATAGTACAACATTGTACTGGGGCCAGACTAAGGTCTAAGGTCCACATGATGCTGATTACACAATGGGTGGCAATCAGAGGGCTGATTCTACATGCAGCTCATGTAAAATTGCTTTGCTAACAGCTCTAGTGTTTTCAGAATCAAATGGCCCACCTCTGTTACGCATCATTAAGAAAGCTGCCTACTTGACATATAGAAGTTTGTTTGCCTCAACAATAGATGCACTAAAGGAGAAACCTGAGAAGAATTAAACAAAAGATGTGCTTATTTCCTCATTGTCTTCTTTGGGTCAAGCAAGTCAATGTGTGTGGGGGTTACACTTTAGTTGGGTAGCTTTTTGTTTTGATTACACCCTTGTGACATGATGTTCAACTTTCAGAATCATCAATCCTCATGTGACTAATACTATGGTGACAGGATACACCTTAGAATGATTAGTGTAACTGCTGTTGACAAAACTCCTACACCATCTCTTCTGGATTAGTTACATAGACTGGATCCTCACCTAAAACTCATCCTCCTTGTTGACTCTAAATTAAGCATCTCCCTCTAGTATTATATAAGTTTATTAGATATATGATTCATGGGTAAGGTCAGCACATCAAAACATTGAATTGTAGAAATTATTGGTTGACTCCTATTAGCAAGCATGCTGATTGGATCGACACTATTGCTGCGAGGCTCAAAATCTCATGTGGAGAGATCGGAAAAAATCATGCCGGAGTGGCCGCAGCGATCCGTTCTTGATCTCCTTTGAAGAAACCTACAAAACAAGTCAGAAAATCGGAGAGGGATCCTCCAGTTTTGACCCTTCGATGCTTAAGTCAGTTCGAGCCTCGAGAACAGGAGGTGAAAAAAATGGAAGAATAGAGAGCAGGAGGATTTGTATGGGACTAGAGGGTTTGTGATTTTGTGGAAGCTAGTCCCAGCGGCAGAGTCTCCCTCTATTTTGAGTTCTAGTTTAAGCTTGGAAGTCAGAACCTATCTGAAGGATCCTTTGGTCTTCTATTTATGGAGGGGCTGATGAGGCCGTTATGGAGTTTGTTAGATCGTTGGAGGAGTTTGTTAGACCATTAGGGATCAGCTATAAGTGAGCTAGAGCATAGCTATAAGTATTAGTTGGAAATGAGGTCATACTTAGCTGTATGTGCCAGTTGGGGATAAGTTGTAGAGACTATGGCGGACTTTGAAATGTGGCCGTCGATGTAATAGTTTATCTCGATAAAATACGGGGTGAAATCAAGTATCATATGAGACTGGACGTCTCTGATATAGGGAATACTCTACTTCAGATCTTCAAGTCGGTATTTATATGAGCTGAAAAGAGTAAGATCGATATTTATATGAGTTGAAATGAGTTAGGTTCGATATTTATATGAGCTGAAATGAGTCAGATCCGCATTCAGCTTTCAAATTGGCTTCATGATAGACATCTTCCAATTTAGGTCGGATTCATGATAGACAGCCTCCAATTCAGATCGGCTTCATGATAGACAGCCTCCAATTCAGCTCGGCTTTCTAGTGACCTCGACCTTCTGGTTAGGTTGGATTTCTGGTGATCTCAAGTTGAGATCAGTTTTATGATGAGCTGAGGTGGGATAACCCCCATAACACTTGCCCCCCCACTTCTGAGTTCGAAGAATTCATTTTGAATGAAAGAAGTAGCCCAAAAAATAAGTTCTCAGTTTGATCGAGGTGGCGAATTTGTACTATTTGATTTTTCAAAGAAACTGCTTGGATTCTTTATCCGATGTAACTTTAAATAGATCGGAAGATATCCTCGATCCGGAGATTGGTATTTAGTAGAACTTTAAGATAACTTTGATCCGTAGATCAATAATAGAATTCTAAGAAAACTTTGATCCAGAGATTTGTATCAAAATAACTCCAACCCTGAGGTCAGTATTTTATAGAGCTGAAAGATATTTTCGACCGTAAAGTCTGTAATTCATAGAGCTAAAAGATATTCTCGACCGTGAGGTCGGTATTTCATAGAGCAGAAGATAACCTGGACACTTAGATCGGTATTTTATGGAGCTGAAGATAATCTCGATCTTGAGCTCAGTATTTGATAGAAATTCAAGATAACCTCGACTTTCAGATCGGTATTTTATAGATAGTCTCGACCTTCAGGTTGATATTTGATAGAAATTCAAGATAACTTCGATCTTAAGGTCAGTATTTGTATGAGCTGAAATATAATCCCGACCCTCAAGTCGGTATTTGATAGAAATCCAAATAACTTTGACCTTCAGGTTGAAATTTTATAGATAGCCTTGACCTTCAATTCGGTATCTGATAGAAATCCAAGATAACTTCTATCTTGAGATCGGTATTTGTATGAGCTGAAAGATAACCCCGACCCTCAGATTTGTATTTGATAGAAATTCAAGATAATCTCGACTTTCATATCGGTATTTTGTAAATAACCTCAACTTTTAGATCGATATCTGATAGAAATTCAAGATAACTTCGATCTTGAGGTCGGTATTTATATGAGTTGAAAGATAACCCCAACCTTAAATTGGTATTTGATAGAAATCCAAGATAATCTCGACTTTTAGATCGGTATTTTATAGATAGCCTCGACCTTTAGGTCGGTATCTGATAGAAATCTTAGATAACTTCGATCTTGAAGTCGGTATTTGTATGAGCTGAAAGATAACCCCGATCCTTAGGTCGGTATTTGATAGAAATCCAAATAATCTCGACCTTCAGGTCGGTATTGATAGAAATCTAAGATAACTTCGACCTTGAGGTCCATATTGTATGAGTTGAAATATAACCTCGATCCTTAGATCGGTATTTGATAAAAATCCAAGATAATCTTGACATTCAGATCGGTATTTATAGATAGCCTCGATCTTCAGGTTAGTATCTGATAGAAATTCAAGATAACTTTGATCTTGAGGTCAGTATTTGTATGAGCTGAAAGATAACCTCGACCTTGGGTCGGTATTTATTGAATTAAAAGATAACCTCGACCTTTAGGTTGGTATTTCATTGAACTAAAAGATAACCTCGACTTTCAGATTGGTATGTTATAGAGCTGAAGATAACCTCGATCTTGAGATCGATATTTGATAGAATATCAAGATAACTTCGACCTGTAGGTCGGTATTTGATAGAGCTAAAGATAACCTCGACCCTGAGGTCGGTATTTTATAGAGCTGAAGACAACCTCGATCCTGAAGTCGGTATTTGGGAGATCTCATCTCTATTTGTACCTCTCGGGGCTCTACCAATCCAGAGATTGGATTTGAAGAGATCTTATTTCTATTTGTGTCTCTCAGAGCTTTATTTTGGCCCTTCAGAGTTTTACCAATTCAAAGATTGGATTTGGAGAGATCTTATCTCCATTTGGACCTCTCGGGGCTTTACCGATTCGGAGATTGGATTTGAGAAGATCTTATCTCCATTTTGACCCTTCGGGCTCTACCGATTCGAAGGTCAGATTTGGGGAGATCTTCATTTTGGCCCTTTAGGATTTTATCGATTCGGAGATTGGATTTGGGCCCTTTAGGGCTTTACCAATTCGAAGATTGAATTTTGTTGAGATCTAATCTGGAGATCGGATGTCTCACCTTGTGATAAGCCTCTGTTGAACCTTTCTGTTGAGATCGGTATTTTCATGAGCTTAACCTTCACTCTTCTAATGAGATCGACTTTTTGATGAGCTAGACTTCCTGATGAGCCGCTGTTGATCTTTCTGTTGAGGTTGATATTTTCATGAGCTCAGATTTCACCTTTCTAATAAGGTCAAATTTTTGATAAGCTAGGCTTCCTGATGAGCCGCTGTTGACCTTTCTATTGAGGTCAGTATTTTTATGAGCTCAACCTTCATCCTTCTAATGAGATCGGCTTTTTGATAAGCTAGGATTCCTGATGAGCCGCTGTTGACCTTTCTGTTGAGGTCGGTATTTCATGAGCTCAGCCTTCACCCTTTTAATGAGGTCGACTTTTTGATGAGTTAGGCTCTCTGATGAGCCTCTATTTTCTCAACTTAGTCTTCGCCTTATCTTTGGGCTTAACATTTATCATGGTTTTGTTTAATTTTACTTCGGCTCATGTGCTCAAGAATCTGTGATCCTGCAAAAAGAAATAGAATAGTAAATAGAGCTTAAAAGTCTATGACCATAGAGGTTATGTATTTTGTTTGAGAGCCTTTGGATTTTGTTGACTTCTTATTCTCTGTCTCAGCTAGGATTTGTTTTTGCTTTATGTTGGCTTGATTTTGACCCCGATTTGGCCGTAACTTTGATTTCGGCTTGGCCCTATTTTCTTCTTAGATCCTGTAAGAAGAAAAGAGAAAGAATAACGAATGGAAGCTTAAGAGTCTTTTACTAGAAGTTTTATTTGAGAACTCGTGAGTCCTGCTTGACTCCTTATTGTTTGGCTCGGACTTGATCTGTGATTTGGATCATTTATTTGGATTTGGGCCTTGGAGATGCCCATAGATCTTCTCGACGTTGTCCGAGGTCAGATGCACATGGAGGCCTTGGGCAAAGGAGAAATAACCCACGTGTTTGAGTTGGCCGAAGTCTCTGTGTGCGCACGAAAGTGCTGGGGACCTTCATAGGGCCATATTTCAACTCTTCCTCCAAATGCATTAACTTAATGCCGTACTTTGACCTGGCATTAATCCTAGCAACAACTCCCCGATACCAGCCATTTTTGTAGAATGCTTCAACCACATCATGTAGGTCAGAATTTCCATCTTCTGACGAATACGGAGGGCAAGATGGCCAGTCGATCCCGATCCGACGGGCAACGGAGAAATCTTTGGTCGCCAATCTGGAAGGGCTTGGGGATAGGAGGCGTAAAGCAACGCAGGAGGTCTTGGTTCGACGGAGCTTAACGTCGGAAGGCGCGCAAAGTTGCGGGAGATCGAGAGAATACCGATCTGACGGTGCTTGACGTCGGAGGGAGGCAAGGTGCCCAAGAGCCTGAAGATTCCGGCTTAGTTTGAGGGAGTTTTGAGGTCGGAAAACTACCGACTTGAAATATTTTCACCGAGAGGCACATGGGCATGCAGCGAATTGTGATGGCCGATCAGGGAAGTCCGAGAAATTACCGATCAGAGTGGTTTGGCACTAGGCTTACGCGAGTGGTCTCAATTGTTGTTGATGGAAGCTGAGCATGGGTGCGGAAGCGCCTGGGATCTCCGGCCATTCGACCTTGATCTCAATGCATGATGGAGAAGCCCGGGCCGCAAACCCGACGGGGTTCAACGTCGGGAGGCATACAAGAGTGTAGGGCTCCCAATCTGGCGGTCCTTGACGTCGAGCAGGCACACAGGCATGCAGGAGACTGGTGACCGCTGACCTGACGGAACTCGACAATGGGAGGCATATGGCAGCATAGGGCCTCCAATCTGGCCGGTTTGATGCCGAAGTGGCGCCAAGAACGCATGCAACGGAGGAGCTGACTCTCCCTTCTCTCTCTAGGTGGTGCGCAAGAGCTCGGGAGAGTACTGATCTGTCGGGGTTGATACCGGAGGGCGCACGGGAGCTCGGTGAACCCCCGATCTGTCGGGTTGACGTCGGAAGGCACATGGGAGCTCGGGTCACCAACACGAAGAGCTTTGACACCGAAAAAATACTGACTTGGCAGTGCTCAACGCTAGGAGACCGCCGATCTCTCGATGTTTTGATGCCGGGAGTCGCACGGGCATGCGGGAGGTCTCGGGCAAAGTAGACCGATTCTCCTCTGTCCTCTTTCCTCTTTCTCCCTTTCATCTTTTCTTTCTTTTCTATTCTTTTGTGCTCTTTTCTTTATTTTTTTTCTTCTTTTTTTTTTGTTGTTGTCTTGCCATGTCACCTGTAAGGTGACATCGATCGTGCTCGAGGCCAGATGCACGAGGATTTTCTCCTCTTTTCTCTTTTTTCTGTTATGTTATCTGTAGGATAATGTAACGGGCATCATTGCATCCATTTAATGCAGGAGAACCAAATCAAGTCCTGAAGTGGCCACTCACGGAAGACTGCTTGCAGGTGGCTTCGACCGTGTTCAAGGCCAGGTGCATAAAAATTTTCTTCTTTTTTTTCAGAGCCACGATCTTCTAGTTTCCTTAAATAGATATATCGTTTGGACAGACATTTTTGTCCTTGTTTCGATTTCTTCTCTAGCTCACGTGCCCAAGAAGTTGTTGCCCTGCAAGAGAAGAATAAAATAAAAGATAGGGTTTGAGAGTTTATTACCGTAGAGATCAAGAGTTCTCTTTGAGGGTCTTGGGAAAAGAGGAAGCCGAAAAGGATGTTT
Source organism: Elaeis oleifera (assembly GCA_000441515.1). NCBI lineage: Eukaryota > Viridiplantae > Streptophyta > Magnoliopsida > Arecales > Arecaceae > Elaeis > Elaeis oleifera. Next base: position 47,379 of record KE505178.1, on the reverse strand, counting down.
TGGCCCCTCATAATATCCTGAAGCACTGAGCCTGGTCCTTTAGTTTTCAGAATTAATAAATGTTGTCATTTCACGGTACGTGGGGGCCGCCTTCATTAATGTCATGAGTTGACAACTTAAGGCGTGGCATGGTAAAGTGCTATGACCTGACAAGGCTGGATAGAGGGATCTAACCTCCTGTGAAAAAGAATTCAAACGTTAAAGAAAACTTTACTAAGGGATCTGTTGTCGGTGTACTTCTCTTTCAAAAAAGAAAACTTTCATCTGCCCCCAATCTCCATTGAAATGGAGGTGAGATGGCTACCAACATATCTCCAGAGGGAGACGATCAAGGTATAAAGTTGCTTTGTGCTCTCTGATCCATCATTTGTCCATAAAATTTTAAGCAGAGACCTTTCTTCTAGTGCCAATCTGTTGCTGCGAGGCTCAAAATCTCATGTAGAGAGATCGGAAGAGATCATGCCGGAGTGGCCGCAGCGATCCGTTCTTGATCTCTTTCGAAAAAATCTGCAAAACAAGTCAAGAAATCAGATAGAGATCCTCTGGTTCTTGACCTTCCAATGCTTAAGTAAGTTCGAACCTTGAGAACAGGAGATGAAAAAATGGAAGAATAGAGAGCAGGAGGGTTTGTATGGGACTAGAAGGTTTGTGACTTTGTGGAAGCTAAAGTCCTAGCAGCAGAGTCTCCCTCTATTTTAAGTTCTAGTTTAAGCTTGGGAGTCAGAACCTACCGGAGAATCTCTTGGCCCTCTATTTATGGAGGGACTGATGAGACCATTATGGAGTTTGTTAGATCGTTGGACGAGTTTGTTGGGCCGTTAGAGGCCAGCTGTGGGTGAGCTAGAACATAGCTGTAAGTATTAGCTGGAAATGAGGTCATACTTAGCTGTATGTGCTAGTTGGGAATGAGTTGTAGAGACCACAATGGGCTTTGAACTGTGACCATCGATGTAATAGTTTACCTCGATAAAATACAGGGGTGCAATCAAGCATCATATGAGACTGGATGTCTCTGATATAGGGAATACTCTGCTTCAAGTCTTCAGGTCGGTATTTATATGAGCTAAAATGAGTCTGATCGATATTTATATGAGCTGAAATGAGTCAGATCGGCATTTTGCCTTCAGGTTGGCTTCATGATAGACATCTTCCAATTCAGGTCGGATTTATGATAGACAACCTCCAATTTAGATCGGCTTCATGATAGACAGCCTCCAATTCAAGTCGGCTTTATGATAGACAGCCTTCAATTCAGGTTGGCTTCATGATAGACAGCCTCCAATTCAGATCGACTTTATGATAGACAGCCTTCAATTCAGGTCGGCTTCATGATAGACAGCCTCCAATTCAGATCGGCTTTATGATAGATAGCCTTCAATTTAGATCGGCTTTTAGTGACCTTGGCCTTCTGGTCACGTCGGATTTTTGGTGACCTCAAGTTGAGGTTGGTTTTATGATGAGTTGAAGTGGGATAACCCCCATAACATACACAAACATTTCTTGAGTGCCCTTCATTCTCTAGTCGTATTGAATTTTGAGGGAACCACAATGCAGCTATTCCGAGTCATATACTCAAGAACCTCTTTGTACTGTTGTTCTTGGTCATAGGGTGACATGATGAAATGTTTCTAAAATAATTTATAGCATAATAATAATTCTATCTAATAGCAATTCAGAGCACAAAGAAAGCCTCTATAATGCACAAAAGCAACTGGAAGAACAAAAGGAAAGAAAGGCATGCAAACTGTCACCTGAGAAACAAGGGAGAACATGTCTCCCTGGGAATTGCTCCGTGGTGGCGGGGTTGACCCGAATCCCACGTACTTCCCTCCCTGAGACGGCGGGATCCCCTCAGGCCGAGCCTCATTCTCCGCAACCTTCCTTGCGTAGAAGCTCTGCTTGTTCGCCGCTGAGGCCTCCAGCTGGGACCTCGTGTACATATCCTCCGTGGACCTGGACCTCGAAGAAAACCTCTCCCTCTCTGCCGCCGTCGCTCCCTCCCCTGAGATCGCCAACCGACTGGTGCCGCCTGATATCGGACGACGATCGGAAGTCGTCATTATCCCATCTATCCCAGCCCCCATTAATCACCGAGTTGCCGGTCTTGCCACCGGTCTGCCCTAGCGGTGGTTTCTGGCCCAGTGGCACAGCCGGCGGTTGAGAGGGGGAGGGTTTCTTTGACAACAGGAGGGTCCTGCCAGGGGCGGCCCTCGGCAAGGGCCTGGATGCGATCGCGGTAGACGGCGGCAGCCTTGGTGTTGTACTTAACGACGATGTCGGTGTCCTTGGGAACGCCGTACTGGGAGAGAAAGGCGTTGAGGCGGTCGTTGCCGCCGGCCTCCATCTTCTTTAGCTGGATGTCGGTCCAGGAGTCCATGGTGACGGAGCGGACGAAGCTGATGTGGACGCCGAGGCTGCGGTGCTTGCCGGAGCACTCGAGGCACATGAAGACGCCGTAGGAGACGGAGGCCCACTGCGGATTCTTCTGGGCGCAATCCACGCACGTCTTGTTCCCTGCCTGGGACTGGAGCTCGCGGAGCCGCCGCGAGGCCGTGGCCGCTGCCATCTCCGGCCAAGATCGATCGATCGATCGATCTAAAGAAGAAATCTAAATGAGTATCGAATCGAATAGAGAAAAGAAGAGAAGAAACCTAGATGGAGAGATTTGGGGGTCGTTCTGGATGGAGGTGAGGGAATCCGGTGGAGGATGGAGCGGGCGGCCTCTGCTTGGTTTCCTCTTTCTCGGAGGGTTGAATGGCTGGGGCGTTTCTTGTGAGCCAGGGGGAATGCGATCGGTTTTTTGCACCTAGGAGTCGGGGGACGGGTGGAGGCTGGACGCATGTAACCGACGGCCACCTCATCATCGTCACTGGTGGGTGAAAAGGACTTTGGAGATCCAACGTGGTGTTTGGTCGGAACCGCCGCAAGCATGGCTGGAACGAATTTTGCCGGCGGGGCTTAATGCATACACGAGACAGTTCATGCATTCTACTCTGTTAGGCCACCAGGCTACAACAGAGGGGACAAATTTTGCTTTTATAGGTTATACTAGTTTTGAGCCCACACACACAACGTGCGGATTCTAGATCACATCATTAGTTATTTTAAAAATCATATCATTAATTATTTTTAAATTAATAAATTAATATGATAAAATAATATTTATTAAATTTTTTATATCAATCCATATTGTGGATTACATATACGAGTAGATTTTAATTATAAAAATATAATAATATCATGCTTTAATCATATTATTTAATTCACATATATATAGACTTCAATTCAGTCATTTAATATTATAATAATTTTTTTTATTTAATTTAATAATATTTTGTAGATTTCTTTTGATCCACATGGTATTCATAGGTGATAAGTTGATGTTTATGTGGACAGCTTAACTTACTAACATACTTTCTCTCAATTTATGCTTTCATATATATATATATATATATTAGATCATAAAAGTACGATTAGAATTGAACTTTAGAACATAATACAGAGACATGGATTTAAGGTTGCATTTGGTGTATCGCTAGATAATCTTGGAAGGTATTGGTGTGAAAATCATCCGATGTTGGGGCATGGAGTTGATGATAAAGTGAGCTTCTTAGACGTGCGGCCTGCAAAAAAGTCCAAATCGGAGGTTGCTTCGGCAAAGATTTTTCGATGCTCAAATCAAAATTTTATTCAACAGAAGGAGAAGCATGAGAGGCAGAGTTGTTGCGTACCTTTTTTGAGGGTCCTCTTTTAATTTACTTTATGGCGAAAAGTTGGAGCTTCAGTTTGCAAGTTGGTTGGCATGATCCCGTACGATCAGGGCACGATTCGTTGGGCACGAGATTATCGCTCGATATTTTCGAAATGTGATGATTGTGGTTGCCCTATTGGTCCAGCGATAGCTATTGCTTAACGCATGCTGTGTTGTGAATGGAGTTGCCAACCTAGATGCTATAGGGACGAGGACTAGTCGACGACGACTAGGGGTCGGTTGCCTTGTTCCATCGTCAAGATCTGCTCCGTAATGTATGAGTGGTTGGTCGATGAGAAGCCACCGATGATGACGTGTAGGGGTCATCAAGTCGCTGTCGACGAGTAAGACTCTAGTTGGATGATCTCAAGGACTAATCGGTGAAAATAGTTGCTGACCTTGACTCGTCAGAAAAGGTGGTGGCCAACCATGGGTCGTCAGAGACCCCGTTGATGGGTCCGCTAGACATAGTCATTTTAGGCTCTAGATCTTTCATAAATTCGGTCCGTACAAATTTTTTTGTTGGTGCGAGAAATCACCCAGCATTAGGGCACTGAAATTGATCACAAGGTGGGCCTCTTAGGCACGCGACCTGCAAAAAAATTCAAACTGGAGGTGGCTCCAGTAAGAACTCTCCGATGCTCAAGTCAAAATCTCGTTCAACAGAAAAGGAGCGTGAGAGACAAAGTTGTTGGGTACCTTTTTGGGGGTCTTCTTTTGATCTCTTTTATGATGGAGAGTAGGAGCTTCAGTTGCCAAGTTGGTTGGTACGATCCCATATGATCAGGGCACGATTCGTCAGGTACAAGATTATCACTCGATATTTTGGAATGTGATGATTGTGGTTGTCTTATTGGCCAAGCGACAGCTATTGCCTGGTGGGTTCCGTATTTTAAATGGAGTTGCCAACATGGATGCTGTAGGGACAAGGACTAGTCGGCGACGATTAGGGGTCGGTCGCCTTATGCCATCATCAAGATCTACTCCGTAATGCATAAGTGGTTGGTTGATGAGGAGCTATCGGTGATGACGTGCAGAGGTTAGCAAGTTGCTGTCGATGAGCAAAACTCTAGTTGAATGGCCTCAAAGGACTAACTGGCAAAAGTAGTTGCCGACCTTGAATCGTCAGAGAAGATGGTGGCCGACTTTAGATCATTAGAAACCCCTGTTGATAGGCCTGCTGGATACAATCATTTTAAGCTCTGGACCTTTTCATAAAATCGGCCCGTATGAAATTTTTTCCAATAGAAGGTAATCTGAATTGCTTTCAAAATAGATTGCCATCATTAAATTATCAGTAATGTTGATTACTGTATTTGATACATATAGATAATATTGTAGTAAAATTACTGAAAATCTTGATTGACATATTTGTTATGACAATTAGATTACCGGTAATATGAAATCAAAATTTTAAAATACCTCCTTAATCTTAAAATAATAATAATAATATAATATATTATATTATTATATATAATGATATTTATATAATTATTATAATATAATATAATTATTTTAATATAATATATTATGATATTATAATAAATTATAATAATATAATATAATATATTATACTATATT
>KE505178.1:13567-26132 GCA_000441515.1 Elaeis oleifera | reverse complement strand
GGATAGACCCCCTCACTAGTTGGACGAACTCTTACAACAGACGAGATCCAGCAGCTGGACTTCTCCAACGATCGATTACTTTCGGCATTTTCCATACCTCACCGGCCGTCGATCTCCAACAACGCCGACCGACCTCGAACGGTTCCAGCCGAACTTCCACGATATTCTGCAGACAGCCTTCACATGAGTTCCAACATCAGACCAGCTCCAGTCGGGCTTCACCAACGGAAGATCCACGTTCGAGCTTCTACGGTGAAACGACTTCAGCCTGCAGCACCAACACCTAAGACGCCTATGACAGCGGGTTCGTCGACAACCTCAAAAATATCCGAGCTCCTATCAGACAGAGAGCTGCTTCGCTCCTCCAGACATTCCTACCGAACTTCAGCCGACAGGCTCAGACGCTGATAGGCCACAATAATGGCCGCCATACTACTCCACTTTCTGTAACGGACCCCACGCGGCTCCATCATGCTCTAGCAAGTCACGATAACGGACATCATTCCACTCTCCGCAACAGGCCCACGTGGCAAGCCATAACGATGTCCACGTTTCTACTCCACTACCCTACGTAACAAACTCCTGAACGGCCCACTACCAAGCGGTTACAGACGTCGCTCTCAGTCTGTTGCACCCTCTGCCTATAATTAAGGCCCCCAGATACGTTATTCTCTAAGCTCTCGTCTCTATCTTAAAACTCTGCTAAAATCTCCGTTCGAGCTCTCCATTCTTGTTGAGGCAGAGAACTGACTTGAGCGTCGGAGGATCTTGCCGGAGCAACTCCAACTCCGGTTTAGACTTCCTTTGCAGGTTCCGACGGTGACCGCGGCACCCTCGACTCCAGCATCTCCGACGCCGGCGGATTTTTGCAGCAACAGGTTCTTTTCCAACTTTCTAACTTAGAAAAATTTTAATCCTATGCAGTTGACACACGACGTCACCATTTTGTATGAGGGCGGACCGGCTTTAGCCATCTCAATCACTCATTGGAGAGTCAGGTCTAGAGCACAAATGTTCAGGCCGAGGTTGCTGAAGAGCTTCTTCAATCTACCAAAGAGCGGGTGAAGAAGTGTCAGGAGGAGATGGCTCTTGCTCAGGACAGGATTGCCAAGTTGGAGTCAATTCTAAAGGAGAAGAAAGAAGAAGTTGGGAAATAGAAGACCGCGATCACCGACTTCACGAAGAAAATTGAACTGATCGAGGTTGCTCTTGCTGAAGAGAGGGACCGATGGAGGGATGCCAAGAAAATAGCTCGTAAAGCTGAGAAGAAAGCATCGATAGTGGAGCCTTGAGCTTAGGAGGTAGCTTCTCAGGCACTGGCCGAGTTTTGGTCTTCTCTGGAGTACAATAACGAGCTTAGTGAGGGATCAGCTCTTGCTTATAGAGTCAGTTTTGAGGATTATAAAGCGGCTGTCAGCCATCTTTACCTCGAATGGGATCTCAATGAAGTGTGACCTGACGAAGGAGAAGCTGAAGAGGACATCGCTCTAGAGGTTGCCGACAAAGCTGCTGATCCTGATGTTCATCCCTAGGCACTTTTCCTCCTATTTTGTTCACCTTTTGTAATCAGATTCGCTCTGATGTAAAGACTCTTTTTGATATGAAGTAAAGTTTCTTTTTCGAATTGTCTTCTCATCCTTTATTCGAACTATGCTTCTATTCAACATCATTGATAAAATGGCTAAGTAGAATAATTGGCAAAGATTGAATTTCTCGTAGAAGTAAAATAGTTGATAAGGTTCGGAGAATGACTTAAGTAGTAGAAAATATTTTCAAATCTCTTAGTCGAGAAGACTTAGTTGATTGTCATCCTGTCGTTGCTTCCTTTTTGGAATGTTGATCCCTTAGTCAATTGGATAAGAACCAATTAACTAATTTTTTAGATATTTCAAATCCTATATTAGTTAATCAGGTATTAGCTGGCTAACATTTTGTCGGATGTCAGCTGACGATTTTCTCAAATGATCGAGTGTTAGTTGATATTGTTACTTGGTATATCACTGAGTAATTAAACTTATCGGCATAATGTTGTAGTAAAAAGTCATTTGAATGATTTATTTGATCTCAATGACTTAATGGTAATACATATACAGATTCTCAGCATTCCAAATTCAAAAATTTTCGTGCCGTCTAAGTTCACAAGGTTGTATGCCCCTGGTCAGAGTACTTTTGAGATTTTGTAAGGGTCCTCCCAGTTCGGCGATAACTTTCTCTACTCGATTGGTTTGGAAATTTTGGCTCTTCTGAGGATGAGATCTTCTAGTTGAAAATCTTAGGTTTGACACGAGAATTATAGTATCAGATTATCCATTGTTGATATGAGGCCATCCTCAGTTGAGCTCGCTGTCGGATTTTGTCGAGCAAGTCTAGATTAGCACATCATCTGTCCGAATTCATTGATTCATCATAGTGTTCTATCCTTATCGATGGTAAACTAATTTCCAAAGAAATTATTGCTTCTACTCCAAATGCTAAGTTGAATGATGTTTCTCCGATCAAAATTCATGGAGTCATTCGATAAGACCATAAGACACTGTATAACTCATCGGCCCATCGATCCTTGGCTTGATTCAACCTTATCTTCAGGCTTTGTAGTATTGTTCTGTTGGTTACTTCAACTTCTTCATTTGACTGAAGGTGTCTGACTGAAGTAAGCTTATGAATGATCTGGTATTTTATTCAAAACTTTTCAAACTTAGCATTATTGAATTATCGATCATTATCCATGATAATTACTCGGGATAGACCAAAACGGCAAATGATCGACTTCCACGAAAAGTCCATGGTCTTTCTCTCAGTTATTTATGCTAATGTCTCCACTTCCACCCACTTCATAAAATAGTCGATGGTGACTATTATGCATCTTCGCTGCCCATTCGTAGGAGGAAACAAGCCAAGTATGTCGATTTTCCATTGGTCGAATGGCCAAGGTGCTGATATAGAGGTAAGGTGACTTGATGGCAATCTTTGTATATTAAAAAAATGTTGACACTAGTTATTTTTTGCACCAAGTCACCAATGTTCTTTTGCATTGTTGGTCAATAATATTCTTGCTAAAGTATTTTATAGGACAGTAATCTACCTCCCAGGTGATTGCCATTAATTTCTTCATGAATTTTCCTGAGGGCATAATCAGCTTCAGCGGGACAAAGATATTTGAGTAAGGGCAGAGAAGCGGATCTTCTATAGAGCTGCCCATTTATAAGCATGTACTGAGATGGCAACCACTTTATCCATCGTGCTTGCATATGGTCTGTCGGTAAAGTCTCATTGGTTAAGTATTCAAGGAATGGGTTGATCCAATTCAGCTCATGGCTGACTTGGACCTGATGAACTTCTTTTGGAGAGTTGATGCTTGGAGTGTCGAGATGTTCAATGAAGATTTTTTTTAGCTCATTGCATCCAACATTATGAGTCAAGATAGAGAATCAGCTTGGATATTTTTCGAGCGAGGAATGTGAAAAATCTCAAAATCTAACTTTAGAGATCAGAGCTTGTCTAAATACCATGCCAGAATTGGATCTCATGCCTCATATTCTCCTTGGACTTTTCCAGCCACTAACTGTGAGTCAGTGAAGACTTTCAATTGCTTCACATTGAGTTTCTTGGCCACTTTCAATCCAGCTATCAAGGCTTCATATTCAACTTGGTTATTCAAAATCTTGAAAGCAAATCAGAGAGCATATTCAGTAACCACTCCTTCGACATTGGTCAAACTAAGAGCCTCTTCACAGCCTCATGCGTTGGAAGCTCCATCCACATGTAGAATCCATGCTGGTTTGAAAGTTTATTCTGTGGGTTTCTTTTGAATTTCTTCATCTTTAGGCACTATACATTCGACAACAAAGTCGTCCAATATGTAGGCTTTCATTGTGGACCGAGAAAGATCAAAAAGATCGAACTCATTGAGTTCGATTGTCCACTTTGCCATCCTTCCTGAAGTATTTGATCATTATAGCAATGTTTTCAAGGGAAGATTGGTCAAGATCATCACTGAATGAGTCTGAAAATATGGACGAAGCTATCATACTGTGAGGATAATTGTGTTGATGACTTTCTCGATTTGAAAATATCTCATCTCTACGTCGTGCAAGACCCTACTAATATAGTAGATGGGTTTCTATAATCTATCATCTTTTCAGACTAAAATCAAGCTCACGGCTTTAGAAAATGTAGCCAAATACATGAGTAGCTTGTCACCTAAGTTTGGCTTATCAATAGAGGAGGAGAACTCAAGTATAACTTTAAGTCTTTAAAGGCTTTCTGGCAATCATTCGTCCAAACAAGATTCTTCATTTGTCTGAGTGTTTTGAAGAATGGGAGACATCATTTCACCAACTTAAAAATAAATCAATTGCGAGAAGTAATGCGTCTGGCCAGCTTTTGGATATCTTGCTTTGAAGTTGGAGGTTTCATATCGAGGATTGCCTTGATCTTCTTGAGATTAGCTTCTATACCGTGCCTCATCTCCATGAATCCAAAAAATTTTTCAAGGTTACTTCGAATGTATACTTTATCAGATTTAACTCTATCAGATGTCTTTTCAAGGTGTTGAAAGCTTCCGCTAAGTCGTCGATATGTCAAGAGAACTCATCACTTTTTATGAGTATGTCATCGATATAAACCTTCATATTACAGTCAATTTGATTTTTGAAGACTTTGTTATCTAATCGTTGATAAGTTGCTCCAATATTTTTAAGACCGAAGGGCATGATCTTGTAATAATACAGATCCTTTTCAGTGATAAACATTATTTTTTTCTCATCTTTGGATGCCATTCGAATTTGATTATAGCTGAAAAAGAAATCCACAAAGCTTAAAAGTTGATGGCCTGATGTAGCATCAACTAGTTGGTTGATTCTTGATAGTGAAAAATTATCTTTCGAATAAGCTTTATTTAAATCAATGTAGTCGATATATATCCACTATTTGTCGTAAGCCTTCTTGACCATGACCATATTTGCTAGCCAGTCTGAATAGTTTGCTTCTCGGATAAAGTCCGCAACTAGCAATTTGTCGACTTCTTCATCAATTGCTTTTTACCTTTCAGAGTAAATTTTTTTTCTTTTGACATACTAGCTTGTATTTAGAGTCAACATTTAATTTATAAACAATTATGTCAAAGAGTATACCTAGCATATCTAAAGCTCACCAGGCGAAAATGTTAGCATTTTTCTATAGGAAGATTACGAGCTTTTCTCGAAGATCTTGATTTAATATTGATCTGACTTGAATACTCTTCATTGGATCTTTTTCCCTTAATAGTATTGAGACAAGCTACTTGGTGGGTTTTTCTCTTCTTTTTTTGTCTCAGAGGTCCAATCTATTAATAGGAAGAGCTTCCAAAGGCTTCTTCCCCTTGATCATTGTCATGTAGCATTATCGGGCCAATTGCTGATCTCCTTGCATTTTTCCAGTTCCATTTATCATCAAGAATTATACGAGAAGATGATATGTTGAGACGATAATCCGAAGTGTATTCAAACTAGGCCATCCCAATATTGCATTATTGGCCGAGGGGACTCAGACTATGAGAAAATTAAGTTGTACTATTGCTTATTTAGGTCATCATCCGACAGTAATCGAGAGGACAATTTTGCCTTCAACTTTCACCGAATCGCCTATGAATCTGACTAAGGGTGTGTTGGTTGGTTTTAATAGGTTAGTAGACAGTTACATTTGAAAAAAAACATCATAAATATTACATTAGCTAAACTTTCATTATCAACAAGGCAACATTTTACATTATAATTAGATATTGTTATAGAGATGATAACAGCATCATCATGAGAAGTTTAGACTCTTTGAAGATTTTCATCAGAAAAGTAATTATCTCCTCGTTGATGTTTTGAGGAGTCTCCGAGCATTCTGCCCCCCAGCCGCCATTCCTTCCTTCGATAATCATGTTGATCACACCCATCGTAGGATGAGCATGAGTTTCTTCCTCGGGTTGTGGCTGAGGTTGTGGGTCTATGGGTAGTTGAGCTGGATGGTCGTGCAAATATTTTTTGAGATAACCTCGATGAATCAAAGCTTCAATCTCATCTTTTAGTTGAATGCACTACTCAATGTCGTGGCTATGATCATAATGAAATAGCCAATATCTCTTCTTCTTGCAAGATGTTGGTGGGATCTTCATCGATCGAGGTCGTCGAGGTAACTTTCTTCTTCGATCTCCATGAGAATTTACGCACGAGAAGTAGTGAGAGAGGTGTAAGAATCATACCTATCCTATTGAAAAACTGACAGGTGCATAGCATGTATTTTAAAAATTTTATGCAACAAAAACTCAGATTAAATAATTTAATCTATACTACATGCTTAAGATCTAATCTTGATGCCTACCCTAGGATCTATAACATGTTATAATGCATGTATATGATCTGAAATAAAATCTGCACAGAAAACATATCAAATATACGATCGTAGATCCAATCTACACATCTATCAAGTTCAGAACTCGATACTTTTGAGTGGGTAGAAGATCTCCACGTCTGAAAATTATGAACTTAAAGATTGCTTGCAGCCGTACAGGACGTCCGGCCTCTACAGGTGATCCACTCGAAGCACCGCTCTGATTAGCTTCTGTGAGAGTGCTAGCTTATGTAGAAACTTGTAGATGGCTGTTCTATCTTCTGTCTTCCAATTTTCCAGACTCCTCCAGATCTGAAGATGGATTAGGAGGAATATGTGGCATAGAAAGAAGGAGAGAATAACTCTTTTCCTCTTAGATATTTTCTCTCCTAAAATCCTAGAATAGATCTAGGATGCTCACCCAAGAGGAGAAAAACTCCTCAATGCTCACATGCCAACAGATGGCCGCCAACCCCAAGACCTCATGCCCAAAATTGAAGAACATGCCTCAAGGGATCTCAACTTATTTTGGCACATGAAATTAGGGCTTTATGTAGATGTGGGTGATGGGGTATTTGGATGAGATAAATTTCTCATCTAAACTTGAATTTAAATCAGATTTGAATTCGATTGGATCAACCAATTGATCCAAACTCTTGATCCTTATCAAGAGTGGGCGACAAGGCTTCTTAGACGTAGAGATTTCTCACACAAATTAGAATTTGCATTGAGGTTAGGGCATGCGCAAGGGAAGAGTGGTCGGCTAGGGAGAGGAAGAGTCCAAGTTGGTTTGGACTCTTTAATATTTATCCAATTAAGTCTCTAACCTAATTAAATTATGTTAAACCAATTAGATCGACTTGAATCCAATCTAATTAGATTCCAAACATGATTAAATCTTAATCAAATCAGAATTTAATTAAGCTCAAGTCCTGATCAAATCAAAAATCATTCACCCTCGATAATTAGGTTATCTCATAACCTAATCGGATCAAATCAAATTGAATCTAATTTAATTAATTTGAATCAAATCATATTGCTCAATCTACTTGAGCTAATTAGCGATCTAATTACTCATCAATGTTTCTATAATTCATTAACCCTTAGCGAATTAATTTACTGTAACTTTTGTATAAGCTTAACCATCAATCGAATTGATGATTACAACCTAGAGCGATTCTCAATCATTAATCAGCCATATGATCAGATAGTGATTTCTTTTGAGTGTGACCCCATAGGTTCGAATCTAAGCCAGTAGCACATAAATAATTTTTAAACTAATCGATGTAACCATCTAGCAATGAGACCTGATGTCCGGATAGGCTGAATGATTGCAAAGCAACATTCAAAAATCTACTGACGTATGGTTATCGTATAATTCATCTCTTTGATCCTAATGCTCAAGATGACTTAGGATTTAATTGTCAATCCTAGAATAGTCAACCATATTATATTTTAATCTTTCAAATCTATCACATAGTTTATCCTAACCAAATTTTACTAAATTGAAATACACTGATGCATTAACTCTTACTTATTCGAAAGGATCAATCTCATCTTGACTCATGCACTGACTTGATCAGTACTTAACTGTATCTAAAAATCTTTTATCACTGAATTAAAAATTCAGATAGTCCGACATCAAAGTATAGTAAATTATTTGTAAGTCACCATGATGATCTCAGATCGGAGGGACACTTATATCTATACCCTTTATGAGCTACTCTTGATAATAGAGTACTCCATAGTTGGTCACATTCGATGTGAATGTACTCCTACATTCCACCTGCATGCCATACCAGTATCTCTATACTCTTTAGTTAAGAGGATGATCAATCCATATGACATATAATGACCTACACTTGATATCGTTATCGTTCTAGTAATAAGGTATCATTTGATCGCAAACAAGTTTAAGGACTAATTTCTCTATTTAAATTAGTCTTAAAAATTTCATCACAACCCAAGAGTTCATATTAAAAATGTAAATACTTGTGATGAAAATGTCTAATAACTTTTATTATTGAATAATTTATATACAAATACAAATAAGCATAACTATCTACAGGCTGATGATTGGCTTTAGGATATAACTCCCAACAACTCTCCCTTAGACTAAAACCAATCAGTATAGTATCGTATATCTATCTTCATTTTATGATCTTCCAACTCCTTAACACTGAGGATTTTAGTAAATGGTTGGTCAAATTTTCTTCCGTCAACCTTCTGAAGGTCAACGTCACCTTGATTCATGATCTTTCGGATTAGGTGATAGCAGCACAGTATGTGCTTGGTGCACTGATGGGACTTTGGTTCTTCTACTTGAGCAATGGTGCCAGTGCTGTCACAGTATAACAGGACGGACTATCCAAGGAGGGTGCCATTCTAAGCTCACTGATGAACTTTCACAACCATATAGCTTCCTTCACAGCATCGATCACGGTGTGCTGCTCGAAAACTTTTTAGCAGATTATTTCATCATTCTGGATAAACATAAAATTTGACGTGCTCTTGCTGTTGTCATGGTCTGATTGAAAGCTGGAGTCTGTAAACCTTATAAGTTTCAAATCAGATTCTCTATAAATGAGCCACTGGTCCTTAATATTTTTCAAATACTTAAGGATGGTTTTTACAACCTTCTAGCGGTTCTCTCTTGGATCAGACTGGTATCTGCTCACTACCCCTAGTGAGTATGCCATGTCTGATCTTGTATATGTCATGACATATATTATAGAACCTATTGTCGAAATATATGAAATCCTACTCATACGCTCCCTCTCTTGAGGAGTTGTCAGACAATCTCTTTTTGAGAAAAAAATTCTATGGTCTATCGAAAGATAGTCTTTTTAAATTTTTTATGCTAAACTACTTCAGCACGGTATCGACGAATGTGAACTGAGATAATTTGAGTATCCACTTCGATCTATCTCTATAGGTCTTCATCCTCATGATGTAGGATGCTTCTCTTAAGTCTTTTATGGAGAATTGAGATGATAGCCAAATCTTTATTTCTTGTAATGTAGGGACGTCATTCTCAATTTAAGAGAATATCATCCACATACAGAATAAAAATACTATCACTGAATTGTTAATCTATTTGTAAATGTAGGATTCTTCTCCATTCCTAACGAAGCCATATGTTCTGATCACTTTATCAAAATGCATGTTCCAACTCTTGCTTATCTGCTTCAATTCATAAATAGATCTCTAAAGCTTATACACCTTAGAGTTGTCTGTGGATATGAAATCTTCAGATTGTATCATATACATCTTTTTTCTGGCTCTTCATTTAGAAAAATTATTTTATATTTATCTATCAAATTTTATAGTCCAGATATGCTGCTATCGTAAGCATGATCCGAATGGACTTGAACATTGACAGGAGAGAATGTCTCGTCATAATCAATACCATAATATTGATGATACCCCTTGGCAACTAGATAAACTTTATAGGTTTCCACCTTTTCGTCTGCAGCCCTCTTTTTTTTGAAGATCTATTTACACCCTATGGGTTTTACCTCTTCAGATGGTCAATTAATGTCCACACATTATTGATCTTCATGGACTCTATTTCAGACTTCATGATTTCAAGTCATTTATCAGAGTCGGACCTCTACATTGCATCTATATAGGTGATCAGATCCTCATTATTTTCATCGAGTTCAATACGATCTTTATTCTGGATCAAGAAACCATAATATCTGTCCGGTTGGTGCGATGCTCTATCGAATCTCCTTAATAGTGCATCTATAATAGGCTCCGAATTTGATCCAATCAAATCCTATTCTGTGGGTTCACTAGATTGTATCAGTTCTTCTACTCATCGAAGTTCATCAAGCTCGACTTTAGAGATACTAATTCCTTCACTAAGAAATTTTTTTTAAAAGTATGTTTTAATGCTGACGAACACCTTTTGTTCATCAGCAAGGTAGAAGTAATATTTTTTAGTTTCTTTCAGATATCCTATGAAAATATTCTTGTCAGAACTAGGTCCGAGCTTGTCTGTTTTCAAACGTCTGACATAAGCTGGACACCCCAAACTCTAAGGTGTGAGAGTACTGATTTATGTCCAGTCCATATCTCATATGATATTTTATTCGTAAACTTACTCGAAACCCTATTAAGTACATAACAAGCTGACTCGAGTGCATATTCTCAAAAAAAATCGACAAACTAGAAAAGTCCATTACGGATCGAACCATATCCAACAGGATTTGATTCCTCCTTTCTGAGATGTCATTGTGCTGTGATATTTCTGGAGGTATCCATTGCGAGAGAATCCCATTCTCTTCTAAATATGTCAAAAACTCATTGAAAAGATATTCACTCCCTCGATCAGATTGAAGAGTTTTAATGCTCTTTTTAGTTGTTTCTTTACCTCACTACGGAACTGTTTGAATATTTCAAATGATTCAGACTTGTATTTCATCAAGTAGATGTACCTATACCTAGATAAATCATCTGTGAACATAATGAAGTAGTGATACCCACCTCTGACATTTGTACTCATAGGTCCACATACATCAGTATGTACAAGACCTAGAACATCACTGGCTCACTCACCTTTTCTAGTAAAGATGATTTGGTCATCTTTCTAAGTAGACAAGACTGACAGGTTGGCAATGATTTATAATTATTATCTTTGTGGATCTCCTCTTGTGTTGATCTATTCATCCTATTCTTGTTTATATGACCTAGCCTACAATGCCAAAGGTAGGCATCTAAGACATCATCTATCTTAGAATATTTTTTGACGTGTACATTACACTAGACTGTACTACAACATAAATTTTATTATTCAATTATCCGTGCATTACAATAACACTATTCAAAATGATATCATAAATTTTTTTTATTAAAATCTCATAATTTATTTAGCCAAAAAGTCTACAAAATTACATTCAATAAAAACTAGGACAAAAATGATAATCATTAAAATAATGATATGAGAATTGAATACAAGTTTGATAATTCCTAAAGCTAGAACTGGAACTGATCTTCCATCTCCAACATTTAAAAATCTCTCACCATCCTCAAATCTCCTACTGATCTAAAATTCCTACAATGAATTGTAAATGTTAATAAGACTACTAGTATCTAATATCCAGATAATTATATTATAAATAGAGAAGTTGCAAGATGTTATCATATAATTACTTTGCTCAGCAACCGATTATTTCTTCTTCTTTGGTCTGTTCGGATCAAGAAAAGCTATAAATTGAGGACAGTTCCTCTTCCAATGACCCTGCTTCCTATAATAAAAGCACTCTGTCTGACTCTAGTCGGACTTGAATTTAGACTTGGACTTCTTGATCTGACCCACAGCACTTGGTACCTTTTATTCTTTTCTTCTTCTCTTTCTTAAAAGACGACGTCCGTCCAAAGAAGATCCTCTCATTACATTCACCATCTCCTTATAGAGCTAGTGATCCTTCTCAAAAGTCTGCAGCAACTCCAACAGACCGTGGTAGTTCATTATAGGTTCGTCATTCAATAATGACTGAGAAATGATAGATAGAATTTATTAGAAAATTCAAGATTGCATCCTTCCCAAGTTGCTCGTGCAAGAAAAAACCGAGCTTGCTCAAACACTCGATCTGTTTAATCATGTATAATACATGATCAGTGACTGACGCTTCCTTCCTCATTCGGATATTGAAAATAATACAACTAGTCATGTATCACTCAACATCGTCGGGAGTGCCAAAAGACTCATTTAACACCTAGAGCATATTTTCTGACTGAGCTTCCTTGAATTTACGGCTGAACTCATCGTTAATGGCCATCCGTATGATACAACACATCATGGTGCAGTTGTTGAACCACTTCAGATAAGTGTTTCGAACTGCACCACAAGCATTCGGAGTGGGCTCCTCAGGTATTGGATCTGTCGGCATGTACAATATCCACTCATACTCTAAGATTATTTTAATTTTCGATACCAACTATCAAAATTTGATCCCGTTAGTTTATCACTGTCCAACAGTAATCGGAGTGATAAATTGGTGGTCATAACTGCACAAAAGAAAATCAAAACTTAATTAGTATATGAATTAATTAAGCCTAAAGATATAGACTTTAGTTAAAGGTTCTCCCATTATTTGTACGAATTAATAGTCTCTACCTCCAACTCGAAGAATTATCTTAATTTCTTAGCGGATACTAGAATCCACATAGATTGCACATGAGCCCGACTTTGGCCAGCTCATCC
>KE505178.1:0-13547 GCA_000441515.1 Elaeis oleifera | reverse complement strand
AGATTGTAATAGTAAGCTTTGGCCTCCACTGAAAGATCTGATTAGGTTCAACCATTAACATGATCATACTCGAGAATCTAACTAATAAATGATCAGATCCGATTATGATCGGTTATCCTGACCATCCATAAGAGAGACTCGACTGAGTCATCATATTATGAATGACAATTTCAATAGCAGATGAGCAGCAGGCCTTTGGGCCATCCAATAATCATCCAACTAATGGATCCATTATCACCTAATTTAATGGGAGGCTATGATCTAGTCATCCCTATAACTAGCTCATTTTATTGACCTAATAATTTAGAAGATTTGGTTAACATATAAAAGAGAAGAGATTGAATTTGATCAGCTATTCTTAATCTTTCTACTGACTTCATCAAGTCACATCAAGGAAGACTAGATTAGATTCAAGTCGGTCATGGCACCTAAATTTGTTACATTGATCAACCTATGCAGCATAGGTTTAGCACGAATCAATGAACAACTGAATCAAAAGCTGATTCACCATATTGGCCATATAAGTGAGATTGGTGGGAGAGATATGCCATTAACTCGCTATAGACTCAATCTATGTGAGTAGCTCCCAATTAATGACCATCGATCTAGGCTGCTAAACTTATCTTAGATACCAATTGGTTCATCAAATTTAATTTGATTTGCCTAACGACTCAGGCTCGACCACTGAGCCACGATCGAGGTTCACCTTGATCGAATTAAAGACATGGACATTGACCAACTATAACTATTGTAATGATTTTAGAGAAATTCTGATTTAATCTAATTCAATTTTTGGTTACATTTAATCAATTTCTCTAGTTGGTCTATGTTTCATTTAATTCTAACCTTAGGTCTAATCCAATTAAGAGAATCTGATCAAACTAACCCATGTCAACCTCATGTTTTATAAAAGTGTCATTAGATCTTTAATTCACAATTCTAGATCCAATTAGTTCCATACTTAATTCTCAATTAAGTCTGAATTTAATATGACTTTAGGTTAAATTTTGAAATAATTTTAATTTTGTAAATTTTTTACTCAAATTCATGCAAAATATTCATCTCTAAAAATAGGATTGGCTCAGTTCCAGACTGAGTCGGCTAACACAGTGGGTCGACTAAGCCTTATACTTGGTTGGCTAATTATAGATGAATATTAACTATTACTGTTTAGTCTATGGCATCTTAGTCGACCCAATTCACAACTGAGTCGGCTAAAATTGGGGACTTGGTCGACTCAGTCAAATTTGAACCGACTAAGTTAGCGTGCCAACAGTTTTTTTAGAGTTTCAGCAAATAAAAATTCTACACAAATTGAAACAAAATCAACCATAACTAGTTTTTAGATCATAGCCAAACTTTTATAATTCCAGATTTTATTTCTCTTAATTAAAATAATTTTTAATCTTTTAGATTAGATGGTTTACTTTTCATTTGTTTTGTATCATATACAATCAAAATCTAGGATTTAAAATTAAGATTTTACAGAAAAGTAAGTTTTGAACCTTTCGCATTTCATCTTCATGAACAAACAGAACTCCGATACGCCATAAGAGATCCCCATAGAATGAAAGAAGAGGATCATAAAATCCTACTTTCTCCTATGATCGGATGGCCATGAATGTTCAATCCAATTATTTGGCTATTAGGCATCTAATCTAAACATATCACATATGCAAAATTTAGATCAAATCTAAATCATGCTAGATCTCATCATAATCAGATCATGCTATATTCAAAATCAAATTTTTAATGCTACATGCATACATATACATGTTATAATAGAACCTAGGCTTTGATACCACTATTGAAAAATCAATAGACGCATATATATATTTAAAAAATTATATAGCAAAAATTAGATTAAACAATTTAATCTATACTACATGCTTAAAATCTAAACTTGACACCTACCCTAGGATCTATAATTTGTTATGATGCATGTATATGATATGAAAATAAAACTATACAGAAGACATCAAATATATGATCGTAGATCCAATCTACACATCTATCAAGTTCAGAACTCGATACCTTTGTATGGGTAAAAGATCTCCGTATCTGAAAATCATGGACTTGAAGATTGCTTGCAACCACACAGGATGTCCAGCCTCTACAGATGATCCACTCGAAGCACCACTCGGATCAGCTTCTGCGGGAGTGCTAGCTTGCATAGAAACTTGTAGATGGTGGATCTATCTTCTGTCTTCAGACGTTCCAGACTCCTTTGGATCTGAAGATGGATTAGGAGGAATATGTAGTGCAGGAAGAAGGAGAGAAGAACTCTTTTCTTCTTAGATATTTTCTCTCCTAAAATCCTAGAATAGATCTAGGATGCTCATCCAAGAGAAGAAACTCCTCTATGCTCACACGCCAACAGATGGCTGCCCAACCCCAAGGCCTCATACCCAAAACCCTAGAACACGCCTCAAGGGATCTCAACTTATTTTTGGTGCATGACAATCAGGGCTTTATATAGATGTGAGTGATGGGGTGTTTGGATGAGACAAGTTTCTCATCTAAACTTGAATTCAAATTAGATTTGAATTCGATTGAATCAACCAATTGATCCAAACTCTTGATCTCTGTTAAAAGTGGGCGACAAGACTTCTTAGGTGTGGAGTTTCCTCATGCAAATCAGAATTTGTGTTGAGGTTAGGGTGTGCGTAAGGGAAGAGTGGTCAGCTAGGGAGAGGAGGAGTCCAAGTTGGTTCGGACTCTTTAATGTTTATCCAATTAAGTCTCTAACCTAATTAAATTAGGTTAAACCAATTAGATCAATCAGAATCCAATCCAATTTGGTTCTAAACATGATTAAATTCTAATCAAATCAAAATTTAATTAAGCTCAAGTCTTGATCAAATCAGGAACCATTCATCCTTGACAATTAGATCATCTCATAATCTAATTGGATCAAACTAAATTGAATCCAATTCAATTAGTTTTGAACCAAATCACATTGCTTAATCTAATTGAGCTAATTAGCAATCTAATTGCTCATCAATCCTCCTATAATTCATTAACCTTTAGCGAATTAATTTACTATAATTTTGCATAAGGCTAACCATCAATCGAATTGATGATTACAACCTAGAGTGATTCTCAATCATCAATCAGTCATATAATCAGACAGTAACTTCTTTTGAGTATGATCCCATAGGTTCGAATTTAAGTCGGTACCTCAGAAATAACTTTTGAACTAATCGATGTAACCATCTAGCAATGGACCCAACGTCTGGATAGGTCGAATGATTGCAAAGCAACATTCAAGAACCTACTGGCGTATGGTTACTGTATAATTCATCTCTTTGATCTTAATACTCAGGATGACCTAGGATTTAACTGTCATCCCTAGAATAGTCAACCACATTATATTTCAACCTTTCAAATCCATCACATGGATTACTCAGATCAAGATTTTACTAAATTGAAATATACTGATGCATTAACTCCTACTTATTCTGAGGAATCAATCCCGTCTTGACTCACGTACCGACTTGA
This sequence comes from Elaeis oleifera, assembly GCA_000441515.1. NCBI lineage: Eukaryota > Viridiplantae > Streptophyta > Magnoliopsida > Arecales > Arecaceae > Elaeis > Elaeis oleifera. The sequence continues at coordinate 10,046 of KE505178.1, read as the reverse complement.
TAAGTACTTGATTGCATTCAAAATCTTTCATCACTGAATTAAAATTTAAGTAGTTCAGGACCAAAGTATAGTAAGTTGCTTGCAAGTCACTGTGGTGATCTTAAATCGGAGGGACACTTATATTCATATCTTTCGCGAGCTACTTTTGACAGTAGAGTGCTCCATAGTTGATCACGTTCGATATGAATATACTCTTACATTCCATCTACATGCCATATCAGTGTCTCGATACTCCTTGGTTAAGAGGATGACCAACTCATATGGCACGCAACGACCTATACTTGATATCATTATCGTCTTAGTAATAACATATCATTTTGTTGCGAACAAGTTTAAGGACTAAATCTTCTATTTAAATTAGTCCTAAGGACTTCATCACAATACAGGAGTTCATATTAAAATATAAACACTTATGATAAAAATATCAAATAACTTTTATTATTAATAATTTATATACAAGTATAAATGAGCACAACTGTCAACAGACTGATGATTGACTTTGAGACATAATTTTCAACAATACCTACAGTCGGAAGTCTTCAGCTTTAGACTTTGTCGGTGTAGAGATCCCTTGTTAGCACGAACTTTGTTGGGTCCTATCAGAATTCCATTCTTCTATTTTTTTCAACCTTTTTCTTTAGTCTGACGTTGATCGATAGCACTTTCCGCAGCGCGAATATACTTTTGTGCGCATTCAAGGAGTTCGGCATACATTCAAGGAAATATCTTGTCCAGAGAATATATGAATCTAAAATTTCATAGTCCTAGTTCATGGTTGAAATAGCTGTTGACTCATTGAGGTCATGGACCTCCAGTGCAGCAGCATTGAAGCACACCACATAATCTCTCAACAACTATCCCTCTTGCTACTTAATGGAGAAGAGCTATCAGAAGTTTACAACATTCATCTTCTGGTGCTGAAGTGAGCTACGAACAACTGCTTAAACTACTCAAAAGAATGGATGCTTCTCAGTTGAAGCCCAAAATACTAGGCCCGAGCAATTCTCCAAAGAGTAACTAAGAAGGCCACACAAAGGAGGGCATCGGAGGCATCCTGAAGTAACATAAGAGCTTTATAGCTTTTCAGATGGTCGAGGGGGTCAATGGAACCATTGTAGGGCTTCATTTGCAGCATCGTGAATCGAGTCAGAATCAGCTCGTCCAAGATCCATCGAGAAAGGAAGACGTGTATTGATGCCGAGCATGTAGGAAGGACCTCGATTGTCCTCTTGCAACTACATGAGTTGGTGGTTGATTTTCTATAGCTTGCGGTTGTAGTCATTGAACCGCTGTTGTGACTTATTAGGATGATGGAAATATCCAGGTGTGGAATCTTCTTTAGACGAACTAGAAGGAGAACATGGTTGCTTCTCCTTTTTGGATGCCCGTCGAGGAGAAGGAGACCATAGTTCTTTAAAATTAGCACGACGCGAATGCCAAATGCATTGAGAATCGGCATGATGTGAGTGCTAAGGAGGTTGTGGGTCGGCACAATGCGAGTGCTAAGTGTATTGACAATGCGAAGAAGGGGCACGTCGACTATGCCTTGACGACACAGCTTATGGTGTCGGCTCCTCCAGGTGTTGGCTCTGTTGCCATTTGTAGTCTGTTGAAGACTATGAATGGCCTCTATTAAGGTATTGACCTATTACATAAGAGCAGCAAACTGTTGTTGATCCATTGTGATCATCGGACGTGAAGCGCTAGGCTCTGCATTAGTTGCCAGAGGTGCTTCATGTCTCGACGAGCGTCAGGCGGCGCTAGTAGATGCGTTGTGTCCTGATTTTCATCATGACTCTTATTGGGGACAACTATGCTACCACCGCCCCCTATCTGGTACGTCAAACTATTGCTGCTGAACTCCGACGAGGTAATCGGACTGCCATGAAGGAGAATATACTTGACCGACAGACGAAGAAGTGACCTGCATAAGAAGTCCACTTATCGAAGATTATAGCGATGGAGGCACAGAATGAAGGCTAGAATCAGATAAAAATCACTAATCCTGATTCCCCTCTTACCCTCCTTTTATAGGGTGGAAATGCCATTATTTGATAATCATCGTCGACTATTATTCCAATGTGGAAGTTATGGGTGAGTAATGGGCTACTAGTGGATGGTTACTCTTGTCTACTATCTGATAATTATGGGCAATTAATGCCCACATTGAGTAACCGTCTTCCGATCCCTACTTTTTGGGACCAAAATTACAGTCGTAGGTATTCAATCATTTGCCGAGAAGGTGTCCTAACTGAATGTCGAACAAGATAGTCGATAGAGTGCCGAACTATAGAATAATCATGCTGTATAAGTTGTTTCTGACTTAGTTGGCTACATTCCAAATAGAATCATTGGCCGATATCCTTGTCCACATGGCTTATCCTAGCCGGTCATCCCAATATTCATTCCAACAGACCCGGACCATGTTCTGGCACCCAATGCCACCTCCAATAGATTACCATCTAAAATTACAATGAGTTCTCTTGAAGTATCCATGACTCCTTTGTATCTTTATCCTCCTATTTGACAACCATTTCCACAGAATATTTTTTTTGGCACTCAATTATATTTCTTTCACCTAATCGGCCCATCATTGATTAGTTTCTCAATGAGTTATTATGTCCTTAATTACTTTATTAGTTTGTAACATGCGTTCTATTAGAAATTTGAAGCTACAAAAAAATGAATCCTATCTCCTAATCGATCGAGATCAACCTGATAGATCTGGCATATCAGCTATCCAACCGACCATCGGCTTAAATTTTCGGCAAACAATACCATAATCGAATCATATGATGCAGCAATTCACAAGCAAGCGGATTAATCGAACGGCCATTATTCCTACAAATCTCATATCCAACGGCACGGAATTATACGAAGAACAGGGCCTCAGGAAGTTTCATGTACTTGTGCGCCGCAAATTCGACCCGAAGAATACAACAATTTCTCCGTCCTCCGCGTCCCTCAAAATCTCGCAGGAATCAACGTTCAGAAATCACCATCACCCGATCGCCTCCTCGCTCTCCCACAGCCCGACGGATCGGACGAACAAGGCAGAGCCCCAAACCACCAGGGCGGCGAAGAGCGGGGCACGAAGAGGTCCGCCTTCGACCGCCCGAAGAGCTGCGCCGGCACACACACCACCTCTCCCGCCGGCCCCTCCACTGGAACCCTAACGGCGCCTGCCCGGCACCGCTGCGCGAAACCCGACTCGGGCGACAACGCCCACACGAACGCGATCTCCGGCGCGAACGACGTCACCGCCACCGTAGCCGTCAGGACGGCCGTCCACGTGGCCGCGTACCGAAGCAGCGGCCCCCGGTGGAGGAGCATCTCCCGGATCACCGCCGGCAGAAGAGAAATCTTCATGGCTCGAACTAGGGTTAGGGTTAATGTTTAGAGAAGAAACCGAAGATCGAGAGATAAATAGGAGTTAAGGCTTAGGTAGGGGAGGGCGGTTGAGTTGGTGACCGAAGACGCGACGAAGAGCGTCTAAAGTCTAAAGGAGTCCTCGAGGAATTGGGAGAATGACGAAAATGCCCTCGAACGCGCTACGTTTCCGCCACGTGCCGGCGGCCCGGTGGTTTCTCTCCATGTGGCCGATCCGGACGTTGGAGGGCGGGCATTCATGCTGTTGGGGAAAAGGATTAGGACAAGGCTTCATTTTTACTGCTCGTAATTTCTAGTTGTGTTAGAGAAGGGAATAGATAAAGTAATTTAAGGGGTGTTTAATTCATAATTAAAATCAAAATGGATTAGAATTAGAATTAGAATAGATAAATTCTTCATAGTGTTGGGTTCGTTACTGCAATCGAAATCGAAATCGATAGAAATCGAAATTGAAATAAAATTTAAATCCTTATGGGAGAGTAGGAATTTAGTTTTGAATAGATTGGATCATCCTCATTTCTTCTCAAAAATAGAGTCGGAACTAAATTTTTTCTCCATTCCCATTCTGATTCCATATCTCAACTTCCTCCAATCAAACACCTCCTTAATGCTTTAGTAGTTATGAAATAGCGCACGCAAAAGAAAAAAATCTGGCAAGTCATTGAGGTCTCTGTGGTGGATTATGCATAAACTGAGACAAACCTCCAAGGCCATGCAGATTGTCCTTGGATATGCTTGTAGATATGGCAGGATATTTGTAGGAACAACTCAAAAAAAGTATGCTAAATGTGTTGGAAAGAATATTAGGACAGCTTAATTTAGTACATTCTAATGTCTAATTATAGAGTTAGGAAAAGGCTTGATTCAATGCATTCTAATGTTAGTTTTGGAGAAAATGGAATCGAGGATAAGGCGATTTTATGCTTTTATGGTTTTAGAAATAATGGACAGAGAGAGAAGAAATGCTAGCAAGTCATTGAGCTACCTGTGCTGAATTGTGGATGTAGTGTTTAATGGGTTCATTTCATGCAACATGCCTCTTTTCTTGGTTGTTGTAACAAGCCTCTTAACCGACCACCACCCCACCACCCCACCTCCCCGACCCCACACCCAAACACCCCCCACCCCCACGCCCCCCCCCCAAAAAAACGAGGGGTAACAAGCATCTAAGGACATGCAAAACGTCCCTGCGTACGCTTGTAGATGTTGATATAAAAGGCGTCCCACGCATCCCCTGACCAAATATAGCTCAAAAGAATGCAACCACCACTAGGACAATAGTTGAAACATGATAATACGCTTGCTATATTATTATGATATTTGGTAATATTTTATTACAGTGATTACAGTGAGTATCTCGATCAGTATGACAATCATAGGATATCTCAAGTCTTCAAACTATCACCGAAACCGCAGACTTAAAAGCAGAATCGGATGTAAAGTAGAGCTGCTTGCATTTGGTCTGTCATGGGTCTGTCCAGTATATTGGCTATCTCCGTTGCCTCGGCAGGCTAATGTCTGAGCACATGGGTTGCCTTTGTTATCACAGCCGATCCATTTTCTGATGTGTGTGACAGCTGTCCATCTCGAGTGGATAGACTCGTGTGTAACCAATTTTTCTGATTTCACGAGAGCGATTAAGGACAGAATTATCTCATCCACAATAGCATGTTCAATGGCCTTGCAATCTCGAGATTGCACGATCTCACAGCTGTTTAACCAGCTGTTCGACAGCCTTCTATAGAAGCAACCAAAGCCCTGAGGATCAAGATAAGCCAATCAAATCCTCTCAGAAAACTCATTGCTGTTCCTATTGTTCTTTGAATCTGACTTGAGCATCGGAGTATCCTCATCGGAGTGAAAACCTCTGATTTGGACTTATTTTGCAGGTCACTTCAGTGCTAGCATCCCTGTGCGAGACTCAACCGCCTTCTTTTCGACCTCGACTGAATTAAGCAGCAACAGATAGAGGAAGGGCCTAATCTTCATTATGCCTTTGAAACGAACATTATCTCGGTGCTCCAACACCGCCGCTTCTCGCCATATGGAGAGTCAGGCCAATAACCGGACGCAGCAACCGACGATTGAGACTCCCCACCAGCCTAACCTGCATTGGTCACGACGGATCAATTCAGCCTGCTCTTCCAGTAGGTCCAAAACTTGATGGCCATCATTCAAGTTGTCCAGACTGCTTTGGCGCCTCCCCAACGGTGCCATAGCCTGCTCAGGCTGCCCCGGCACCTCCTTCAGTAATGCAATCAGTGGCTTTCTCGACGGCACCATCGGCACTTCTCATGGTGGTGCCCCCACCAAATCTAGTTTCACATTCGGCTCTTCAGCCGCCACCACAATTAGAGCCGCATGTGCCTTCTTAGAGCCCGGATAGGAGACATGCTTATCAAAGTCGTTTCAGGGCTCAGCAGCTGACTAGACGGAGATCTCCTAGTCCGCAATCGGGGCATGATTCAACCCCTGATCGTCATTCTCCACAGCATTCTGAGGTCTGCATCGTTCGAGATCTTCATATCGAAAGACGATTTCAGACGCTCGATAAACAGATGGAGAAGAAAATTGAAAATGCACTCAACAATAACCACTCCTCGATGCAACCTTATGAGGGGTTTAATAGTGATCCGCCCTTCATCTCGAGGATAGTGCAGGAGCCACTCCCTTGGTACTTCAAGCTGCCTCAGCCAGAGATTTATGACAGGATCGTTGACCCCATCGACCACTTGAAAATCTTCAAGGTAGCAATGCTCCTCCAAGGAGCATCTGATGCAATCCTTTGTCAAGCGTTCCCTCTGACTTTCAAAAGAGCGGCTCAACAGTGGTGCTCAAGTTTGAAGCCAGCTTCCATCCACTCCTTCGAGGATTTGTATCGATCCTTCATCCATTACTTTGTCAGCAACCGACGGCAGCAGAAGTAATCCGACTACCTTCACACCATCAAGCAGAAGGAGGGTGAGTTGATCCATACTTATATCAACTGTTTCAATACGGTGACTTTAGAGGTCCATGATCTGGATCAGTCGACCGCAATGGCCGCGATGATGGGTGGCCTACTGAAGAACGATTTGAAGAAGTCATTAATCAAGACTTATCTTTGAGATTTTTCGGACATGCTTGCTTGTACAGAGAAGTATACCCGCACGAAAGAGGCCTTTGTAGAAGAGACCCCTGCTAGTGCTGTTGTAGCAGGATAGAATAAGGAGCGCTTTTCAAGGTGGGAGAGGAGAAACCATCAGCACTCCCGATCTCCATTCCACAGGCAGAGGAACGAGAACCAAAACCATCGATCTCGAAGTCCTCAGAAAAGGGATTGGCGATCCTCACCCCTCGGGCGTTATAATAATTATACGCCCTTAACTGTTTCTAAGGGGAGGTGTTGATGGAGGTCCGAGTTGAGCTGCCTCAGCCTCCACAGACACGGACGAAACTAGAGCACCATCGTGATCCAAATAAGTACTGTCTCTATCATCATGACCACGGTCATGATACCGAAGATTGCCTGCAGCTCCGAGACAAGATAGAGAGGCTCATCAGGCAGGAGAGACTGAACCATTTCATCCGGAGGTAGCACCTCAACGTCGACCTTCAAGAGCTCGACAGCCACCTTCTTTGCCTCAGCAACCATTCCCTCTATCTCAGCCACAATCGATTCTAGTGCAGCAAGAGAGACAGGAAGCAGGGGGACAGACAATAGTGGAAGACCGACCCATCCAAAGAAAATCCATATGATAATTGGAGGATCATCTGGGCCGGTGGAGCCTCCAGAGGCGAAGAGGCCAAGGCTTCAAGATGTGGGCGAGGATACCATTGTCTTCACCGCATGGGATGCTGAAGGTGTACTTGCTCCATATAATGATGCAGTGGTTGTCACGACAAACATCATCGATTTTAATATATACCATATTTTATTGATAATAGAAGCTTGATTGATATTTTATATTTTCTATCTTTACTCAAATGGGGTTCACATCAGACCAGCTAACTAGATTTGACACCCCAATTCAGGGTTTCTTCTAAAGTTCGATGATTCTAGAAGAGATGATCAGACTCCCTCTTATCGTGGGCACTCCACCACAGTGAACTATAATTCAAGTCAACTTTTTGATGGTCAAACTTTCCTCGGCCTATAATGTAATCCTAGACTGTCTGAGCTTATGGACCTTAAAGGCCGTGGTTCGAGCTACCATCTGATGGTGAAGTTTCCCACGAAGGAAGGAGTGAGGCAGATCCGAGGAAATCAAGCCACGACCTATCAATGCTTTGCTGCCAAGCTTCGAACAGAGGGCCAGCTAGCCCAAGCAAAGGTCCAACCAGCCTAAGCAAAGGTCCAGCCTGAGCTTTCGATATGGTTGGACACTCGTGATGATTTGATTGAGGAACGTGCCCAGCCTACTGAAGACCTCCTGAATGTCCCTCTAAGGAGAGAGGATCTTGATCAGATAGTGAAGATTGGCTCACGTCTGGATGAGGTAACCAAGAATCGATCAATTGCTCTTTTACAGAAAATATAGATCTATTCGTCTAGTCGGCCGTAGACATGCTCGGCATCAATTCGAAGGTGATATCCCATCACCTTAAGGTGGACCCAACTCATTGTCTGATGAAGCAAAAGAAGCAGAGTTTCATCCTGAAGCACCAGAGAGCTATAGCCGAGGTGGACAAATTTCTTAAAGCCGGCTTCATCAGGGAGGTCATGTACCTAGATTGGCTGGCAAATATTGTGCTGGTCAAGAAGGCAAACGAAAGTGATGCATGTGTATCGATTTCATTGATCTGAACGAGTCCTGCCCAAAGGATAGCTATCCATTGCCCCGAATCAACCAGCTAGGGACGCCACTTCTGAGCATGAGCTCCTTAGCTTCATGGATGCCTTCGTCAGTTATAATCAAATCTGGATGGCATCTAAAGACGAGGAGAAAATAGCCTTTGTTACTAACCGAGGGCTTTTCTGTTATAGAGTGATGCCCTTTGGCTTAAAGAATGCAGGGACTACCTATCAATGGTTGGTGGATAAATTTTTAAAAATTAGCTCAGCCACAATATGGAGGCATACGTAGATGATATGTTTGTCAAGAGCCGAGTTGCCCTAGGCCATGTTGCCGACCTCCAAGAGACCTTTGACACTGTCTAACGGTTCAGGATGAAGCTGAATCCAATGAAATGTACCTTCAAAGTTATCGTCGGTAAATTTTTTAGATTTATGATCTCACGAAGAGGCATAGAAGTAAATTCTGAGAAGATCAAGATGGTTCTTAAAATGACACCGTCAAGACCCATTGAGGAAGTGCAGCATCTTATCAATAAGGTGCCTTGCTTAACTGCTTTGTTCTAGGTCGACCGACAGGTGCCTTCCTTCTTCAGACTCTTAAATAGCCGAAAGACTTTTAGTGGACTATGAAATACCAAAAGTATTTGAGGAGTTGAAATAGTATCTCAGCTCTCCACCATTGCTCTCAAAGCCTCAATCCGACGAGGAGTTGTTGTTGTATATCATCATTTCTCTAGTAGCAATCAGCTCAATGCTTGTCTGAGAGGAAGGATGGGTTCAGAAGTCCATATATTACACTAGTAAAATTCTTCATGATGCGGAGACCAGATACTCTAAGCTTGAGAAGCTAATTTTTACACTGGTTGTCACGGTAAGGAAACTACAGCCTTATTTTCAGACCCATACTGTTGTGCTACTCACTGACCAGCCGACTACGGCCATTCTCCACTGACCAAACACTTCAAAATGAATTGCAAAGTGGGCTCTTGAACTTATTGAGTTGGACGTACAGTATCGTTCGAGGCCTTCCATTAAAGCCCAGTGCTGACGGACTTCATCCTGGAATGTACCATTTCGAATGGGTCGAACTCACAAGATGGAGAAGGCTCAAGAGCTGGCGAGTGCTCAGAAGCTAGTAAAGCTCAAGGGGTGAGGAGGCAGATATAGGATCTGATCCTGAGGAGTTATGGACACAGCATGTCGATGGCTCATCGAATACATCTAGAGTTGGGGCTGGCCTGATCTTGATCGATCTAGAAGTCGATGTTGCTGGATATGCATTGCGCTTTGAATTTTCTGTTAGATGTGTGCCCTAGATGCCGATTGGCTGACACATTTTTGTACAAATCTAAGGAAAATTTATAATTTTGACTATAAATGAATAAAGGGTTATTCTACTATCATATTGTGTACATTATGTCTGTGATACATCCTTTGAGTTAGTAGGTATGTTATTCATATTTTCAAGAGTTAAAAATCTTAAGGCATGAATTTACATAACTAACTCATAAACAGCTCCTGACCATAGGATCATCACGAGGATGGTGATCGATCCGAAAGATTGGTGTACGATCGTTTCTTATGATAGATGTGTCTTGAGTCTACGGTGTGGAGACACCAGAGTGAGAGTACATATATTCGTTGAGAACGAGAGTACTGAGCGTGACCATCTCGAGCAGTCATAAGGAAGTCTATCTTCTCGTCGATGACTAGGTCGATGCTGCAGCTGTGTCTAGTTCTTTGACTTGAGGTGCATCGATAGTTCACCTTGAGTCTGTTATATTTTGACTACACTATAACTCGATCTCCTAACCATTTAGAATCCTGAGGCGTATGTTGGCTGTAGCATATTCATTGTAGGAATCAGATCGCACCAAGA
>KE505177.1:505107-518168 GCA_000441515.1 Elaeis oleifera | reverse complement strand
CAGAAACCCGGCGTTCTCAGGAGCTCGGGCGAAATCCAGAAGGCGGTTGTCCGCCGTGGGAGTCCGGAGACCGTTGTAGGAATCCACTGTTGGAGAAGTTCGGCCGTTGTCGGAATCCGCTGTCGGAGGAGTTCGACCGTCGGAGGAGTTCGGTAGACATCGTGAAAACCTGACTGCCGGAGGAGCCCGAAAAAATGTCGCGTAGAGTCGGAAGGATTTCGAAAAAGTTGGTCTCTCACGGACTTCGGCTGAAAGTATTTTATACCCAACATGTAGTATTTGTAATTAAGAGGTTTTAATATCGATTAAAAATAATAAAAATGCCTTTGAACGTATTCTGCAACTTTAAAAGAATGAAGGCAGGAGAGAGAGGGAGAGGGCAAATAAGGGGGCCGTGCACAACTGAAGACTGAAAAGAGTGAGGGCGTCGTGCACGGGAGGGAAATGTTGTTGGGAGTAGGTTTAGCGAGATTGGGCCTAGCCTGATGGGCCTAAGGCCGACCAAGTCCATTTCCAGCTCAAGGCCTTAGATGTAATGGGCCAGAAACAAGTAGGAAAAGACCAAAGAAAAGTCGTGACCAGCCTGTTTAAAGCATCAAACGCAGCCTTCAAACTTTAGCATGGCGGCGGCCCGATACACAAAGCAACGTGCACATGAACAGGCCACTGGGTGGATCACCGTTGCACAAGCCTTCCACCTTCAACTTTCTCCCCCAGACCCTTGAACAATAATAATAACCTGGAGTAGAACAAATACCATCTAGGTCTACCGAGGGGAGGATTTGATCGGCGTTTTCCGTTTCTCTATTGATAACGCAACAAAATTTATGTGCCTCAAAACCGTGGATGTAAGAAATTATACGGGGTGTTTGATTCGCAACCGAAATCAGAATGAGAATAAAAATCAAAATGGATTGGAATCAGAATCGAAATGGCTAAATCCTTCGAAGCGTTTGGTTCGTGACCGGAATCGAAATCGAAATCAGAATTGAAATGAAAATTTGAATCCATAGAGAAAAGTAGGAATTGAGTTCTATATAGATTGAGCCATTCTCATTCCATCCTGGAATCGAAATCAAAATAGGACTCCTTCCAACCAAATGGTTGGAATGAGAGTCACCGATTCTAATTCCGATTCCAGACCCCCACATCCTCCAACCAAACACCCTCTATATGTAATTATGTGACGTCCAACTGAAAGATTTCTAGCAAAGTAAGCTATGTAAAATTTAGACGAACTCCTCTCGCTCCGAAGGTGACGTGCCAGTAGCTGTGAACAGCTTTGTGAACACACTAAAAGTGAAAATGTAAGATAATTTTAAAATTATTATGTTTGGAACATACTTCTATATTTATATAAAATTAAATCATAAATAAATCATATCTTTAATTCTTTCGTGGGACATCTGATTTTCTCTCTCCTCATTCTCTTCCTTAATGTGGATGATCGATGGAAATAGTTCACATCTTTCTAAGAGTTAAAAAAAAGAATAAGATCAGCTTTATTTATACCTACACTTGTCTTATCCTATCAAAAAATTTATTCTTAATTAGAATCGAACTTTCGATTCAAATCTTATTAGGAATAGATCTTTTTAATTAATCGAATTAATTATATTTGATTCAGTACGTATAATTGGTCTAAAGAATTAAACTTAATTAAATGATAATTAAATCATATATTAGAAGTTAAATCCCACGGAAAATATCAACGGTTCGAGCATCAACCTTATTAGGCGGTTCCACAAAAGAGACTAACGTAAAACAACATGGGAACATTAATAAAGGTGAAAATTTTATTAATTTGACCACCAACCTTATTAGGAAATCTGATCTGGTAGCGAGCCATCAGGATATTATTTTTCTAGTCGAATGAACCCTCACTAAAACGTGACTAATGTAGTGGTTGCACAATAGTTGCTATTCACCTTTGAATATATTATTTCAATTTTAATATTAAAATAATCAATATTATTACATTATAATCGAAGCACAAGAAATAAAATAATAATAATAATAATAATTCAAATACTATTCATCTGACGATTATCAATTTACTCGGTATTATCAAAATGTTGCCAACTATCGTTATATCAATTGATCGGCACTCCTTGTGGGAGGTTTAGGATTCAACATATCAATCATATAAGGCCATCAAGACACTTATATAGCCCATAAATATTAAAATTATTAAAAAATATTTAATTCACGATCGGAATCGAAATCGGAATTGAAATGATTTGGAATCGAAATAAAAAATATTAAATTCTTCGAAGCGTTTAGTTCGTGATCGAAATCAAAATTGAAATGAAAATTTGAATCCATAAAGAAGAATAGGAATTGAGTTCTAGGTAGATTGGGACATTCCCATTCCACTCTAGAATCGGAATCAGAATAAAACTCCTTCCAATCAAATAGTTGGAATTAGGATTACTTATTTCCATTTCGATTTGAGATCCCTACATTCCCTAACCAAACACCTCCTAAATATATTTAAATAATTTTTATTTTAATATTTATTTTTTAATATAAATATATATATATTTTATTTTAAGAGGCCCTCTGATCTTTTTCTTCCGCTTTTCTTTCCTTGTCTCGTCCATAAAACTTACACTAAAACCCACGCCGCTAACAAGAGAACATCCTGTTGCAACTCATATATCTATTTGTAGGTTCTACTAATTTTGATTGGTCATTAAGAAAAAAAATTCTTAAATATATTTAAGAGTTCCATAGGATAGTTGAGGGTAAAAGGTTTGTTACAAAACACGGCAAGTGATATACCTGGAAGTCCAACTCATACCATAGGTGTTTGCGCCGGTATATCATGAAGCACGGACAAGCGGCATGAGTGCATTCTCCAGTGAATTATCAACACTTATACTGCCTTGCAAATCCAGAGCAGTCAGTGGCTGGCCGGCCCAAGCGACCTGATAACCCAGCCCGAGAAAAATCGAGTTCGTGCTTAACTTGCAACCCTGGTTCATCCCAGAATTATTTGTAATTCTTTATACACCATATATAGTACAGTAAAATTAATATGGAATATACTATCTCATCATATTAGATCATGTAATGTAATTAATAATGAAACAGGCATTAATGCCGCTTAGCTATTTTCCGTCAGATTTTGCTGATAAAATATCTTTTTCTTGTTAAACAAAGAAAGAAAAGTATTATTACTTCCTGATATTTTATATGACTTTCAGTAAATATATATGACATTCTGAATAATATATATGATTTTTATATTTTATATGACATCCTTAAAATTATATATGACTTTCTGATGCCTTATACAATTTTCTGTGAGTATATATGACATTTTGAACAATACATATGACTTTTTGTACATATATACGACATCCTAAATAATATATATGGCTTCCTAATACCTTATATGACTTTTTGTCAATATATATCACATTTTAAATAATATATATATGACTTTTTAATGTCTTATATGACTTTTTGTCAATATATATGACATCCTGAATAATATATATGACTTCTTATGAATATATATGATATCCTAAATAGTATATATAACTTCACGTATCTTTATATGATATGTCTATATATAACCAACAGGAAGTCATATAAGGAGTCGTAATAACTAATATGATATCATATAAAGATATAAAAAATTATATATATTATTCAGAATGTTATATATATTCACAGAAAATTATAAAAGATATCAAGAAGCCATATATATTATTCAAGATGCTATATATATACACAGGAAGTCATATATATTGTTCAAAATATCATATATATTCATAAGAAATTATATAAGGTATTAGAAAGTAATATATATCATTCAGAATATTATATAAAGATACATCAAGTCATATATATTGTTTAGGTTATTATATATATTCATAGAAAGTCATGTTTGTTATTCAAGATGTCATATATATTTATAGGAAGTCATATAAGATATCAAAAAGTTATATATATTATTCAGGATATCATATAAAATATAAAAATTATATATATTATTTAGAATATCATATACATTTACAAGAAGTCATACAAGATATCAGAAAGTATAATACTGTTCTTTCTTAGTTCTACGAAGAGAAAGGGCATTTTCGTCAGTAAAAATCTGACAGAAAAAAGGCTAAGCAGCATTAAATACATGTCCCATTATTAATTATGCTATATGCTCTAATATAATTGGGCGGTATGCTTTACGTCAATGTTATTGCACCGCATGTGGTGCACAAAAATTTTCTCATTATCTGAATTCTTTTGGTCCAGACCGTGGCTGAACTCATATTAAAATGAATATGGGCCCGACTTGGATCTGACCCAATCTGATAAATTACCCACAGATAACCAAGCCAGGCTTTATTCCGGCCAGGTTCGTTGTCGAGGATGAGCTACAAAATCCAAGCTTGCTGCAGGCCTAGGCCCAATCTGGCTTATTGACATCCCTCCTTAAACTATTTGCCCATTTAGTTTAAGATGCCATCTAAGATTTCATTGAAAAAGAAGAAAAAGAAGAAGAAGAAGGAGGAGGAGGAGGAGGAGGAGGAATCCAGCTGAGACGTATAGATATATTTTAAAGGGCGGCATTTTGATACTTTGTCATGCCTGTGTTAGTTCGCCCTAATGGTAGGCAAAAAAGGTACCAAAGTTGGCATTCTTCTTCCCAGAGTGAGGAAAAGCTATCTATATTTACGGCCGATCATAACGCCCCAGAAACACATTGACTCAATTATTACTCTTATTCCTAAGTTAGCACATTTTTATTACTCTTATTCCAGTGAGGAAATAAAGGACCAAAATTTTCAAACAACGATTTTCCGCTAAAGGCCTACCACCTATCCTTTTTAGAAGCCCTGTCAACAAAATTAAAATCTTCAGCAATTAATATAGGCGATCCTTGATTAATGAGAATGGATATCACTATCTAAATTCTGGATCAGTATAAACCATCAATAGTACCTATTGCGGTCAATTTTCTGTTGCGTCTGTCGTCGGAGAAGAGCACCTACAAAAGCAGTCTGCACTGATCGGAGTTATGTCCGATGGAGACCCTCCGATACTTAAGTCAATGAGAAATGGTGAACAGCAGATGAAGAATATTTGAAATGACAGAATTTCAGTCCAGAATTATCTTTCCCATGCTATTCATTTACTTCCTTTTTATAAATGATTCAGATGTAATCGTCGAGCTCGTGATCCCGCTTTTATGGCACTAAATTATCGAGTCATAATCATAGAGTTAATGGGCTGTTTATGCCCACTAATGATCGTGACACGTAGTTGATAACCGTTTATAACAATTAATATATGGATTCCACACATTCCAGCATTATGTGATCGTGGGAAGATAAACCGACTATATATCGGTAGTCGTAAAGATTCGAATGAGCATCGATCGGTAACTCTGAAATGCCGATAGTCATCGATCGGATATTAACTGAGTTGTCGTAGTTGTCCATTGATGGTTGAAAATAGTAGACCGTAGGTCGGTCAACTGATTGTCAGTCGACTGCTGTGTTTATGAAGCCGATCCATAGTCGGAATTAGGGGTCGGTTGAATTGTCCCAACAGTTGCCCCCCACTCCGAAGTCCAAGGTGGCCTGATGTGCATATTGTCACGTGACCTGTCACATTGGACGAAAGGAGTTATCACGTCACATACTGCCTCGAGCCTCGATTCGGCTGCTGGCATTAATGACTTTTTGAAATATATGAAGTCTCTAGCTATTTTATTATTTCGATAATTGTGAGATCATCATTGGGCTATCGTTTTAGAAAGATAATTCGGCACCCGAAAAATCCGAACGATTTGATTCTGACTAATAGGTCTTGTTCACGTGTCCAAATGCCATTGGCTTTGTATCGTTCATGCGGATAACAGTGAGGTGGTATGATCTGGAAGCAGGTGCATCGAACCATCCAACCAACGGTCAGTCTTGATGTTGCCATGTGTCGATATCTGAAGAGATCTTGATTTAACTAATTTTATCCAGACCGTTGAGGGGTCCTATATATATAAAGTCACTTTCATCCAAGCTTACTTTTGCATTCATCACCTCTCTGCAACAGAAAGTTCTGCTGCCCCAGTACTAGGAGCTTCTCGAGTTGTCTTTCGCACCATCTTTGGCTTCAGGTCGAGTTCCCTTCCTTCTCCTAGGATTTTTCTCTTGAGATTTTTTTTCTCTTTTCTAATTTTTATTTTCGATGGCCAGTAAGAAGGCTTCATCTTCTCAGGATAGTTGGTCAGAGAATCCGACTGACAACTCTCTTTCGGATCCAGAAACGAAAGTTTCTTCCTTATCTAGGCCCAATGTTGAACGGCTCCGGGAACAGTACTATATCCCGGAGCAGTATCAGCTTTCTGCCCCTGGTCTGGACGGTCAGGTGAATTCTCCTCCTCCAGATCAGATTGTATTTTATATCGAGAACCTTCGGGCCAGTCTTCGATTTTCGATTCTAGAGTTTGTCCAGAATCTTCTTGATTAATATGGTCTTTGTCCTGCTCAACTGGCTCCAAATTCTATCCGGTTGATCATTAATTTTACTTTGTTATATCGGCTTATCCCGACTGAACCTCATCCTTCTCTCTTTCGGTCTTTCTTTGTTCTTCATCTTCATCCCAAGACTAAGGGTTGGAGGTTCTTCAACCTGAGGAAAGACTTTTCTTTCATCTCCAATCTTCCATCGTCCATTCATAGATGGAAGAACTAATTTTCTTTGCCTCTTCTTCTTCTCCCTAGGGTTTTCTTGTGCTGGGCCGATCTAAGAACTGGCCCTAATGAGAACAGTCAGGTGGATACCAATGATCGAAAAGATTTAATCCAACTGAAAGACATGAAAGTTTCATTGCAATGAAAGCTGATGATCGAACAAGCTCTTTATAATATCGGATTTAGTTCGATAACTTCTTTAGGTATAATATAGTCGGCCATTTTGCTTTTTCTTTTTATTTGTTTTTGAATTCTGTACTGATCTTTTCTTTTGATTGCAGCTATGCGGAGAAGGGCCAAAGTTTCAACTGCTGACATCCGCCTGCACACTGCCAAGAAGAAGGCAGCAGCTAAAATTGGACCTTCCCGACCGTCAAAGAAGAGTCGGGTCACTATTCCATCGGTACCAATGAGGGAATCCGACATTGCATCAGAGACAGTTCCCAAGCCGGTCCTAGCGTTGTCGGCCCCGACAACACTTCTTCCTACTGAGGCACCGTCTGCTGAAGCCAGGACGGCGAGAGATGAAGGAGCTGTAGCAGAACCATCGGTGGCTCCATCAGCGGGGTTAAGGCTGGATCGGTCACGGCCGAACCTCAGCAGTCTGTGGCTTCACCGACTATTCCTCCAGCAGAACGGTCTCGGATGCAGTCAATTTTTGATTTTCCGACAGTCTCAAGTGCGCGACCGCCGACTGGAGATCGAGAAAAGGCGCCAGCAACTTCGGCCGATGATGGATCATCTGCGGGCCTCCCCACGCTCTTCGACATCAGGATCTCCGAAGGTGAGTCGGTCTTGGCCAATCCAGCATTGGCCAAGCAGCTCATTGAAGCTGCTCTTCTACCAACTGATAGGGAGAACAGGAAGAGTCGGACAATGGCCAAAATATTCTCTTCCTTCTATCCAACGATATTTGGGATAATTTTTTGATATTCCTCTCTTCTTTTATGTTTTTTTAATCTAACTTAACTTATCTTCTATTTTCAGTGGGCGCACGATATGCATGCTTTGGAGCGCGGGTATCAGAAGATCGCCGACTTTTGCCAATCTTGGATGGATAAGGTGGCGGCTGTCAGCGTCGAAAAATTACTACCGTCGAGCATCTGAATGGGAGATGAAGCTTCAAGAAGAAATCTCTCATCTGATGGTCAATCTGGAATCCTCCAGAGCCGAATTTGAGTCAGCTCATCAGAACATCACATCCTTCAAATCTCGAATCAAGAGCAAGAAGCACTCCATCCATTGGCTTCGGAGAGAGAGGGATGGATGTATTGAAGAATTGGAAGCAGAGCGCGGAAGACATCGAGCCATCGTAGAAAGGCTGGCATTGGCCGATGCTGAGTCGGCCTCCGCAAGAGCTGAAGCTAAGTCGGTAAGGGATGCCCTGAATCTGACCGTCGAGAACTTCAAAAATTCAGAAGAATTCAAGGAGAAAATTTTTGAAGGTGGATTTGCATCCTATTGCATCGGATATGAGGATGGTCGAGATGCGATTGGTAAATTGTATCCGAACTTGGACTTGAGCAGCATCGTTCCTCCTGTCTTAAAAGAAGAAGCAGGTGAAGAGGGCACCACGCCGGTCGAAGATGACACACTGACTGCACCAGGACTTGCTCCAGCTACCGAAGCTGCGCCAGAGCAAGATGACGAAGAAATGACTGATAATCGATGTAGCATTTTTATTTCTTTTGTAATTAATTTTTTTTGAACTTTGGTCCAATCTTTGTAGCTTTCTTTTTAATGAATGAAAAGAAAATTTTCAAAGTACAAATTCTCTCTTCTTTTTGTGTACTTCCAATATCGTAGAATCATAGTCGGATAACCAAATACCAATCGATGAATCGAATGTTCAGTAATAACTGTTGTAGAATTTATCCGTTAGTCGAATGTCGATAGACATTACTTTTAGGTATTTGGATAGACAGTGATAAGCTGAATATCCTTCGACTGATCGTAGTCAAATCGGTATATCTAGATATTTGATAAGCGATGGTAAGCCGAATATCCTTCGATTGATCGTAGTCAAGTCGGTGTGTTGTCGATTCGATCGAGGTCGAATCGATATATCATTCCGTTTAGATAAAACTAAGTCGACATAAGTAGTTGTTCGACTAGAATCGATTTTATAGTAAAAATCGATAGTCAGTGTATCGATTTTTACAGTGAAAAATCGAGATACAGTCGATAAGAATTGACCGTTCATTTATCGGTCTACCGTCATTTTGTAGTTGGCTGAAGCTTTCATGATTCTGAAATTTAATGATTCATTTTGAACATTATACATATGAACAACTTTATTGATAACACATCTTCAAATTGTCAGCATTTCAAGTTCGAGGAATAGTCATTCTTTCAAGAGTTTCTAGCTGATATGCACCTGGTCGAAGTGTCTCGATTATTCTGTAGGGTCTTTCTCAATTTGAAGACAACTTCTCCTGGTCCAAAGGTTTTGAAACTTCTGATTTTCTTAGGACCAGATCTCCTAGACGGAAGACCTTCGGCTTGACTTTTGCATTATAATATCGAGCTATTCTTTATCGATATACTGCCATCTGAATTTGAGTTTGCTGTCGGACTTTCGAAAGTAAGTCTAGATCAGCTCTCCGATATTCTAAATTGCTCGGCTCATTATACTATTCCACTCTTGCTGATGGCAATCCGATCTCAAGCGAAATCATTATCTCTGTTCTATAAATCAGATTGAATAGTGATTCTCCTGTCGGTATGCGAGGAGTTGTTCGATATGCCCATAGGATCGGATACAGTTCTTCCATCTAGAGGCCTTTAGCTTCATTCAGCCTGATTTTGAGACCATACATGATTGTTCGATTGGTTACCTCCACCACACCATTAGATTGTGGATGGCTGACTGATGTGAGCTTATGTGTAATATGAAATTTCACACAAAACTCTTTGAAGCTCTAATTATCGAATTATCAACCATTATCAGTGATGATGGTGTGTAGTAGACAGAATCTACATATGATCGGCTTCTGAATGAAGTCTTCCATCTTACTTTCAGTGATTTAAGTCGGAGGTTCAGCTTCCACTCATTTTGTGAAGTAATCAATGGCAACCACTATAAATTTTTTCTGACCAGATACCGGAGGAAAGGATCAAATATGTTGATTCTCCATTGCGCGAAGGGCTATGGTGCAACAATTGATGTTAGCTGACTGATCAGTTGATGCTGCATATTTGCATACTTCTGACATGGTTCACATTTTCAGACGAGTCTAGCTGCATCTTTCTTCATGGTAAGCCAATAATATCTTTGTAGTAAGACTTTATAAGTCAGAGATTTACCCCCTAAGTGATTTTTATAAATCTCTTTATGAACTTCTCTGAGTGCATAGTCGACATCTGCTGGTTTTAAATACTTCAGTAAGGAAAGAGAGAACGATCTCTTATAAAGTTGGTCATTCATCAAAATATATTGCGAGGCCATCTATTTGAGTCGTTTGACTTCTGAAGAATCTGTAGGTAGAATTCTATCAGTCAAGTACTGAATGATTGGATCCATCCAGCTTGACTCATCATTGAGTTGTAGCACTTCTTCGACTTTATCAATACTCGATTGTTCAAGGCATTCGACGAATATTCTATCCAGTAAATTGAATTAAGTGGTCGCAAGTCAGAAAAGTGCATCAACTCGAGCATTTCTGTTCTTGAAATGTGAGAGATCTTAAAATACTTCAAAGTCGATGTAAGATCTTTCACCTTCTGAAGATACTTCATCATAACAGGTCTTGAGCTTCAAACTCGCTCTTAGCTTGCTCGGTAATCGATTGTAAGTCGGTGAAGAACTTCAGATTGTCGATGTCAAGCTTTTTGATAATCTTCAAACTGGTTAGGAGAGCTTCATACTTGGCTTAATTATTTAAAGCTTTAAAATTGAATCGAAGGACATATTCGGTTACAATCTCTTCGAAATTAATGAGGATGAGACCGACTCCACTATCTTGTACGTTGGATGCTCCATCAATATGGAGCATCCATACTAATGTGGAGTCAGACTTGAAAATTTCAACTGACTTTATTTGTCATTGGATTCATCCTCAGGATTATTGTCTGGTATAATACACTAGACGATGAAGTCGGCTAAAATTTATATCTTCATCGTTAGACGTGGACAGTATTAAATATCAAACTCATTGAGTTTTATTGCCCACTTTGTCATTCGATCTGAAGTATCAGGTTACTATAAAATCATCTTTAACAGCTGATCTGTCAAGACAACAATAGAATATGCTTGGAAGTATGAGCAAAGTCACTGTGCTGATATGATCAGGACGTAAATCATCTTCTCCATCCTTGAATATCTTATTTCAGCATTATGAAGCATCTTGCAGGTGTAGTAAATAGAATTTGATTTTCATCCTCTTGGATGAGTACCGAACTAACTGCCTTTGTTGAAGTTGCCAAATAGAGATACAGAATTTCTCTGACCTTTGATTTTGTAAGCAATGGTGGAGATGTCAGATATTTTTTCAGATCTTCGAAGGACTGTCGGCACTCGTCCGACCATGAAAAATCATTTGCTTATCTCAGAGTCTTAAAGAAGGGCAAACATCTTTCTGTCGATCTTGAGATGAATCGGCTGAGTGCGACGATCCTTCCATTAAGCTGTTGTCTCTCTTTCTTGGAGTTTGGATTCTTCATATTGATGATAGCCTTTATTTTCTCGGGACTGGCCTCGATTCCTCGTTGTGACACAAAAAAATCAAGAAATTTATCAAAAATTACTTCGAATGCATACTTGGTTCGATTTAATTTCATCTGATGTCGTCGAAGTGTGTCGGAGGCTTCTTCCAAATCTCAAACATGATCTGAAGTTTGAAGATTTTTTACCAGCATATCATCCATATAGACTTTCATATTTTATCCGATTTGTGCCTTGAATATTTGTTAACTAGCAATTGATAAGTAACTCCAATATTTTTAAACCGAATGGCATTACTTTGTAATAGTAGATACTTTTGTCGGTTATGAAGGTGGTGTGCTTCTCATCTTCGGATGCCATCTGAATTTGATTATAGTCCGTAAAGGCATCCATGAAGCTTAAGAATCGGTGATCCGAAGTCGTATCAACTAGTTGGTCGATCTTCGATAAGAAAAACTGTCCTTCAAATAGGCTTCATTTAGATTTGTATAGTCGATGCAAATTCTTCATTTTTCATTAACTTTTCTCATCATCACTACATTGACGAGCCAATCAGGATAATTAGCTTCTCTGATAAAATTAGCCGCGAGGAGCTTGTCAACTTCTTCATCGATGATCTTCTATCTTTTGAGAGCAAAAGGTCTTTCTTTTGTCTCATCGGCTTAACTTTTGAATCAATATTTAGCCGGAGGATTATTATCTCCAGAGAAATGTCTAGCATATCAGTAGCCGATCAAGCAAAAATATCGATATTTACTCTTAGTAAATTTATTAGTTGTTGCCACTCCGGATCAAGCAACTACGATCTAATTTAGACCGTCTTCTCAGGATCTTCTTCTTTTAGTGGGATGAAACCAGTTGCTCGGCTGATTCACTCCTTTCTTCATTTTCTCTTTGATCTAACTTATCGACGGGCAAAGAGTCTTTAGGTTGTTTATTTGTATGGAGACAAAGAAGCAACGTCGGATGAGTTACTGATCTCCACGCATCTCTCTGACTCCGTTTTTTGTTGCGAATCAGACCAATAGATATATATTGAGACTACTGCTCTCAAGGTATTCAGTCCAGATCGTCCGAGTATGGCATTGTAGGTCGATGAAACTCGAACGACAGTGAATGTCAGGAGAACAGTGCTCTCTTATGGGTCTGTTCCTGCAGTTAATGAGAGAGTGATTTTTCATCCACAATAAAATCGACTAATGGCATGGAGACTCTCTTGAGTCGATCAGTCGGTAATCGCATTCGAAAGAAAATCGAGTAAAAAGAACATCTGTTGAGCTTCCATTATCAACTAGAATTTTTTTACATCATAATTTACTATCATCGTCAAAACAACGACAGCATCATCACGGAGAATTTGTATTCTCCGAATATCATCTTCCAAAAAGTAATTACATTATCGAGTCATCGTTTCTTCACCGACTCTTCTTTGGAAGTTGCCCCCCAACTCTTTGATCGTCCAGAGAACATGTTGATTTTTCTGTCGTTAGTCGACTGTTGATTATCTCCTCAGCTTACAGATGAGATTGTTGGTCTGTGGGAGATTGAGTTGGACGATCTCGTTAGAATTTTTCGAGATAGTCTCATCGAATCAGGGACTCTATTTCATCCCTGAGCTGGATGCACTGTTCGGTATCGTGACCGTGATCACGATGGAACCGACAGTACTTATGTTGTAATTTCAGTGCAGG